>CM060265.1:23880055-24054086 GCA_030684275.1 Acipenser oxyrinchus oxyrinchus
CTTAATGTGACAACACTTGGCTCCTATAGTTAAGAAACTGGAAATATGGGTTAGTTATGTACAAATTGTAATACTCACCAATGTTTCCACATTCTTTCCATTTGGTGCATTTAACTGCTTTCACTTCAATGTTACTTTTTAAAAGGCGTTTTACATTTAAAACAAATGCGTTTATCAAGCTACTCTTCCTATCTGGATGCACTCCATTTACTGAATGAGTTTTATTTCCTGCAGTCACGTTCATTCTTAAAAAAAAAATAAATAAATAAAAAATAAAAAAATAATAATTCCAAATGTTTTAGTTCAGGACAACTGGTATAATTGTATTCCTTATAGCAATCACTGGCGTTCATGGGTCTTAAATATACAATACCGGCACATTAAACCAAGAAATCCAACCAAACCATGCAGTAATTGTCATCTTTCCCTGTGGACTTGGAAATGTTCCATAACTAGCCTCTGCTCTTCCGCATGATAATTCATTCTGTAGATAACACTGATCAACATTAAAAAAAGTTGTTTTGTTGTGTAGTCAACACTATTTGAATGAGTAGATGTGGGCGCAATTGTAGAATCGGACGCATTCTTGAACACAAAAGTAGAGCTACATTTAAAATACTGTAGCTTAGTAATGTCATTTAGAACCCCTTACTACTTCAAGTATAACAGCGGTGAGAATCAATTACCCATAACTACTCCTGTAACACTAAAGCTCACCGGTGAGTTTCATCTTTAATTCTCAAAAGGTTTAGCAGACTCATTAAATATTATCAAAAGGCAGACAATCCAACAGTAAGGTGAAGTACCGGTACCCTTCTCTTTAGACGCGTCTCTGTGTGAAAAGAGTAAGTTCACGTTTCGTCTGTTATGTTTCAGTTTTACTGTACACCCATCCACTCCATAAGAAAACAAAAAGCAAACCGAACAGGATATTACTATTACTGGTACCATACATCGATATGCCAAAACTGCCTTTTTTTTTTTTTTTTACACAATACAAAAATATGATTAACTGTTCCTATTTTTTACACAACTGATGGGTTTATGTCCCAGAGCCCAGATGATCAGTTAACGCAGCTGCGTTGTGCGCAGGGTGAGCCCTACCGCACAGGTTTGGGTCCTGGCTGTGCAAAGTAGGCCAGTCTTCGCTGGGGATTCTGAAGGTAGCACTGCATTGGCTCTGACACTCCCATGGGTTAGGGTGACAAAACCGGCAAGGACTCTCCTCATCGCGCTACAGCGAACCCTGCTGGCCAGGCGCCCAGTGAGCTCAAAGTCGGACACCTGCAGGGCTGGACTTTGTCCTCCAGAGGTAGGCAGCTTGCTGACATCTGTTCTCGAGTTCCAGAGTAAAAATTAAGCTGGCTTAGTTGTGGGATCAGAGGACGCCCATTGAACCTTTGGGTCTCTTGAGCCATGTAGGGAATTGCAGCAGTGAAAAAATTATTGGACACACTAAATAAAAAAAAATAAAAAAAATAAAAAAATAAAAACGTTTCCACTTTGCATTAATAATTAATAAAAATGAAAATGGGGAATATCAGACCATAGCAGAGTATTTTGGAAATGGGCACAAACAATATTGCTAAATGTGAGGAGGTTGAGGATGAAGCTGCATTGTTTTAATATATTTTTAGAAAGTGTTCTGGATTTCCGCAAAGTCGGTGAAAGGATCAATTAACAGGTAAGATTTATTAATTTTATTTATTCAGATATTTTTTGGAGATGGGGGGGGTTATTTTGCATGTGTTTTTTAAACAAGCTGCAATACCAGCCTTTTGCATGTAGGGGTATTCAAATTACAATTAGTCTCTATAGTTTTAAGCTTGTGCATTAACAACAGTGATGATTTTACAAAGACAAACAACTGGGATTTTTGTTCCAAGTATTAGGTTAACAGGTTTATGGTGCAGTGTGCTTTGTATGAAATGTTTTTGATTTATCATTTGTTTAGGTAGCTTAATACTTTTAAAACTGCCCGGTTATTGAACAGAGGCATATTTTTGATACTGTTTATCGATTTACTGTAGTAATGACCCAGTTCTGCAGAGGCTTCCCTCCACACCCCTGACTCGGACGTGCCATGCTTCATTGATTTCCAGTAAATTGCCTTCCCGATCAGGTGACCTTAGTGATGCACCTTGTGGAGCTGGGGTGGTTTCCACGACAAGATCACTGAACTGTGTTTGCAACTGGTAATAGTGCTGGACAAAGTGTGTGTTAAATTGTTAAATATTTTCTTTGTCAAATTTTGAGGAAGGAAGAGTGACAGCTGAATTTGGTCATTTTCACTAATGAAATAGTACGGGGGGGAGTGAACAAATGTAGTTCATTGGATAAATTTAAGCTTAACTCGGTTGGCATCTATCCAAACTGCTCCAGCAGGATGTGTTCTTATTGATCCATGACATAATTTTGAAATACAGGGTGGTTTCAGGGTTTCCTAGTACTGCAACAAGTCATTGTGGCGTTAGTGGTGGCGTAAGCAGGGGACACAACAGGCCTGAATTTTGATTGTTCTAGCCAGACAGCCTTTTTTTTTCCTTCTCAGAGAACTCATTTACTGCATGGTATTTTATAAAAATAATTGCTTGCATCCACAATTGTTGTTTTCCGTATTACGGTAACTGTAAAGTGAAGTGGCTGCAGGCTGTGCAGAGCAAGAGCTGGGCGGGGAGGTGGTGTAGTGGAGGAGAGAGATTGTGCCCTCGGCTGAGAGGATGCTGCTGTGCTTGTGTGTGTGAGACTGAGATATGGACTCCCTCGCTGGGACAGCCCTTCCACCCCAAGTGCACAGTGAGAGAAGGAGAGAAGGGGTGGGCATTGTTCTACCCCACAATTAAGACTTGTGCTGACCTGGGGGGGCAGCGGTCTGAACACGCTGGAGAGATCATGAACTCAGCATGCCACTGAATCACTTAATGGAACCGTAGGCGTGTTTTGCATTTACAAAGCCATTTTTCCTAATGCATAGTAGCACTTATCGTTCGGTTGCTGTGGTTTTGTATAATGTCATGCAAGCAGTGCCCTGGTTACATAGAGCAGCCTACAATTCTGACAAGCCATGCAAACAGTTGACTCCACAGCCAAGCAAAGTTGTTTTGGAGAACTGAATGGGGTTTATATCTCATTTTTCCCCCCAACAAAATGTGTGTCTCCGACATGGCCCTGTAATAACCTTTCAAATTTTACACCATTAGCCTGCTGCTTTGTTCAATTGCATACATCTGGACAGGGTCTCGTGGGTGCTTATTTTTCTACATAATATAAAGGGATGGAAAACAGTTATTTTGGTTGAAACAGACCTGACCTAATTTTATTTATTTTTGCAAACTTAATGACACTTGCCTGCCGTGGATAGGCTAATTCCTGTCTTTATCCATTTGCAATGAAAGTATCAGTAAACATATCGGGGATGCAGCAAGGCTGGGCCAGAGCAAGGTCAGCACTGGGCTCAACAGTTATGAACATGACCTTTTTAATTAGAATAGAGACCTATCTGATCCTGTACTGCCTCATTCACTACATTGCCAGTGAACAGGAAAGCCATGTGATCCAGCATTAGGAGCGGGCAGTGTGAGATTGATTCTCAACTCAACCACCATGCAATGGAAGTGACATTTTAATTTCTATTTAAATGACATGTCAAAAGCATAACTTAATTGTATTACAGATTTTAAAAAACTCAGAAGAGGCAGGCAGAGAGCTCTGTGGTTGATAGGGTCAGTGCACATGGGTCAAACAAGCTGATGCTGCTTATCCTTTCTGTTTTTCTGACACTTATTGCCAACATATTCTTCTCCGGTCCTCTGCAGTGCAGTATCAGCAATATGCTAGAAGTGTGTCATTATGGGGTTTCTACGCTTTCACTGTCTGCTGCCAAACGCTATTGACTTGGTGTGATTTTTGACAGGTTGATTTTGTCAAATATATTTAAAAATAACACCTTGAAATGACAAAGAGTTTGCCTCAGAACGTAATCACAATAACCTGTGTGAATCTTTTAGTTAATTTACATTCACTAAAGATACAGAGACACAAACTGCAGCCAATTATTCAGAGCACCATGATGAAAATATTAACTGTTGCCTCTGCAACTGCCTGTCATTTCTTTATTGAGCCAGAAATGAACCAGGGTCTTTACAAGTCGTGGGTGTAACTTGCAGTGTGCTGTACTAACATGCCAAGGATAAAGAAGATACAGCAAGCAAGCTATTTTGGGACTCGTTTTAATAATGTGCCTTGCTTTGGGATGGGCACATGCATGCCCAGGAAAAATTTGGAATGGCTGCCTGGTGTGGGATTTATTTGTGTGTGTGTGTCTCTAAGGCAAGGGTGGGCAACAAATTCTTGACTGAACAACAGCTGGATGGAAGTTTTTAATGTATTCAATCAAAACATGTTGAACATGGTTTGAAAGAGGAGCTGGACTGGAATGGCTCTGGTTTCCCAACTCTGCTTTGAGGACTGTGTCTGGAGGATGTCTGTGACGTGTGTGGGGTATCCAGGCTGACTAGACATCGCTGTGGCTTTGACATATTCTCCATCCTCACCAGGTGCTTTTGTAACTGTGGTGTCACACCTACTGCATAGCTGTGGCCTTCTTCCTGGAGTGCAATTATAGTACCAGTCACCAGCATTTACCTTCCTTCACATTTTGTGTCCTGTTTTTTTTTTTTTTTCTAGGTTTACTCAATCTTAGAATACTGTATGGATACTGAGTTTTACTCTATTAGAGATCTGGTCTAGCAAAGGGTAGGACTGGGAGCCAAGTTACCACGATTCTTCTTGGTGGGAACAACCCATTAACAGTGGGGTACAGTCATTAGTAGAAGGAAAGCTGTAAATATTTGATACTGAAGAAAATATATTCTGAATTCAAAGCTATAGCCAAACTTCATAAAAGCAGTAGTGCTGTTTCTGTTCACAAAGTGGAGCTAATCCTTAGTGTTTTGAACAGGTGGCAAAATGTCTGCACCTGGTGGATAATATCAGTACCACACCACCCACTCCCAAACTGAATTGGAAGGTTCATGCAAGCAGTAGCTGTGGCAACCGCAGTGTACCTGTGTTTGTGATTGTGTGTGGCCCTAACCGCCTCTCTCTCCCTTCCTCTCTTTTTTTGTCCTCCCTGCAGTGTTCTGTGCCCAGGTCTTTGTGGCTAGGCTGCTCCCACCTGGCAGAGAGCATGTGTGCACTGAGGTGCCTGCAGAGCATGCCCAGTGTCCGGTGTCTTCAGGTGCCTCTCTACTTTCCTTGTTGTGCTGTGTTGACTGTGATCGCGTATGTCTGCCTGTTGCCTGCCTGCCTGTGTCTGCTTTCTTGGAGCTTGCTGTGAATCGGTCATGCTTCGATGTATGTGTTGCCTCTGAGCACTAAAACCTCTCATCAGTTTTTGCAGATCTGTCAACTGCTGTGTCGTGGGCGACTACGGTGACCTTATTGGAAATGGTCAAGCATGCTTTATGCTAAAAAGCATTAATACTTCTTTTACTGCATGAATGTTGTCATAGGGATCTTTTCTCCTGTGTCCTGTCGGCTACACCTAGGTCCTAACTTTTCATTTGAAAACTAAGCAAAGTGTGACTGCAGGTGAGGCCTCACTTTTTCAAAGTGTGATCTCCTGCAACGTTTAGTTTTCTTAATGGAAGTGCTGAAAGTTGGGAGTGGGTTGAGTCTTAAAAGAGATGTGTTTTCTCTTTTTGGTAGAGAACTCCTGTATTTATGAAATGAGTAAATTCAAAGTGCAGCGGCAGCATTGTTCCTCATCTATCTTGAGTTTCCTGTGCTCAAAGCCCAGGAAACCTGATTCCTCTCTGTTGCTCCTAGCACTTCTTTAGGTAGCTGCCATTCCATCTTTTGAGTTTATAATTTCATTCATGCTCTGCCTCTGTCTGCCTTCATGCTTAGAATGCTCTTAAATCCTTTATTGTGTGAATGCCTGTCTTGTACCCCTTTAGTTTTTTTGTTACACTATACTGCAGTTTGTAAATTTGACATGTAATGGATTGTCGTATTACTTTTACTGTAGGAGAAGTGGTAATGTAGACAGGGGGTTGAAATAAAAAATGAAATGTGAGGCGCTTAATTAAAATATTTCATCACCCAGTCCCTTGTGTAACCACCAGACACCACTAACTGCTGTCCATCATCTAACAGTAGTTGGTACAGACGAGTGTCCACGAAATGTGACTGTTTTGGCATTGCAAATGGTTACCCCTGTGAGCAATGTAGTGTGACTGAGCACTGTTGGCTTTCAGTATCTCTCTTGCAAAGGGAGATTCCAGTCAACGTGTTCTACCTGTACGCTGGTTTAATGGTGCGGAACGAGGGGGTGAATTTTGAAGGCGGCTGGTTCCTCTGGGGCTGGTGGCCGATAGTACAGTAGGTCTGACATGGAAGATTAGCTGCAGTGGTGTGTGGGAGTGAGTGCTGTAACAGGACAGGATGTGGGGCTCTGAATTACAAGACTACCAAAATGTAATTTAAATTGAGTCATCTACAACAGTGGTTCTCAAACCTGGTCCTGGGGACCCCCTGTGTCTGCTGGTTTTCATTCCAACTGAGCTCTCCATTACTTGACTAGACCCTTAATTGAACTGATAGTTTGCTTAATTGGACCTTTTTAATTGTTTTCAACTCTTAAACAGTTGCAGAGCTCAAGTTACTTTATAAAATGTTATAGCTAACTGATCTACAAGATGAATCCTCATTTCTGTCTGTTTGTTTCTGGCACCATGGCTGATGAAGAGACTACCTTTTACTATGTTTGATTCTAGTCAGTTCATTCCTGGTTTAAATAGACACTTTGGGGTCTATTCAGTTGATTTATAACCAGCGACAGATATATGAACAGTTGGATCTTAGATTTTAATACCTTGGGCTTTTTTATTTTTTAAACTGGTGGAACTGTTTAGATACACCATAGTTCAGATCAACTGAATAATCCCACTTTTTTTACTGTAGCCATTTGCAACTAGGATCACAAAATGATGGCCTTGTGTCTGATGTCTGATATCTGACCATGACTACACTGCATCACACTGATGTGTTGAGGGGAGGGGCAGAGGAAGGTATGGAGAGAAGCTATCAATTCCACAAACTGCTAATCCTCATGCATCCACATATAATAATTTTGATCAAATTTAATGTCTGCATTAGTTACGTTTTCTTTTTAGTTTGAGAATTGAAACAACCGGTCTGCTTTTCCATGTATCTGTTAAGAGTTGTCGAACCACGCCTACTGTTTTGACGGATTTGACAGATTATCTGATCAGACATGATTTATCAGATTAACCAGGCTTTGTGTTCCTGTGTAGAGATAGATTTAATCTTGTCAACAGAAAATATTCTTGAACGGCCGCTATACTTCTGTGATCTTCGACCTGTTTTTCGAAAGCGCACAGGAAGTCTCTGCACATAACTGCTATTGCTCACATTCCTGACACTGATCAAAGCAGTCTGCAGGCTCACCCCTGAGCAGGATTCTTTCCATAGTGGTCTGCCCTGTGAGGGAGCTCGGATACGTTTTCGTTTGAGGTTCTGAAGCGGCAAGTGGCACAGGTATTGGTGTTTTCAGACCTGTTTGCATGTTTACCCCTTTATTAAACCAGTGTCTGTGATGAAGGACCTTCCAGGATTTTCCTTGTAAAACGAGACTATTTGGAAATGGGAGTCATCTAACGAGTTTACCTTCTATCTCTCATACTTGCGTAGTTCTATGAACTCTGTGAATTTGTTCTCCCAACCTTTAATATGTGCCACAGACTTCTTTTTGGTTACCAGATGAGACCAAGTACTTTGAGAAATTAGATTTAAATTCGTCTTTTTTTAGTGTTGGGACAATATTGACAATCTCTGAAGAGGTAATTGTCGGATTAAAAAAAAAAAAATCGTGATAATTGCAATTATTGTTTGCTGGTTAGGCAGATACAAAAAATACAGTAGTCCTTCGCTAAATCGAGGAGCGGTTACCTGGGATAATCAAGTGTCTGGTTTAAAAATAAAAAAATGTATACTGCTCAATTTATTTGAAATGTATTTTCCTTTTTGCTGAAATACCATTTCTGTAATGTGTTCTTTGTACATGTTACATTACGAATGACTGTACGCTATACAAATATTAAATCAAGTGAATACTTGGTGCATTTTGATACTTCAGCCTATAAGCTACTGTAAATAACAGTAACACAAAATAAATCATGCCTTCTCTGTGCAAATTACTGTAGAATTCAGAAATAAGATTATTTTAAGTTGAAACTAAAGGAGTTTAGTGCACTTTCTTTTTACCCAACTACTTTAATACACAAAACAAAATAGTTCATTTTGCTGCATTTACAGCTATGCTACTATACAGTACCTTACATGTACTGTGCACAATGAAGAAATCAATCAATTTTAAATGTACACAGAATAGTTTACATTGTATGTGCGGCTGCAAAACAAAAAACACAGCCTACCTGCTGTTTTCTAAAATAGTCCAATTGTTTTCTGTTGGTATGATAACCTTGGTGTAGCATATTTTGCATGTAGGTACTTATTTTTTCCAAAAATACAGAAATAGATACTGAACTTGCAGTGTTTTTTTGTTAAGCTGTTTTGAAAGCGTGCTCACTGCTGCTTTCACTCTCTGCCTTTTCTCAATGAAACCTCGCACAAGCCTCACAAGCACTGGATCATCCTTGGGGCGGAAGTGGCAGCTGCTCCAATAAACTACAAGACATACTATTCAATACTACTAGAACAGGTGGAATACTTGGAATTACTTGTGGAATAAATAAAACTAAAATAGCATAAATTCAGCTGTCATTAAAAATCATCTTAAATACAGTATCGTACATTTCATGACTTCTGTTCGATACGTTATTACCGAATTACCGGAAATCGTCCCAACCCTAGTATTTTTACTCCTTGGGATATGTATGGGTATTGTCAAGGATGTTTTTATGAACTTGGGAGTTTTCATTTTGTCATTTCTTCATAGAATATAATTTGAGTAATTTAGTAAATTGAGCAAAAAAAGCAATTTTTTTTTTAATTATTTTTTTTATTGCTTTGGTGGCCAAACAATGAAGTGAAACAAAGTAGGATTGAAGAATAGGAAGCAGCTGTTTTTTAAAGTCACAGCAATAAATCACTCACTGATTTGGAAAACAGACAAAATAGAGGGGAAAAAGAAACTGTGGGTCTTTTTTATATGACTAAATTGATTATGGATTCTTATACCTCCTGAAATCCACTCATTACTTACAAAGAGTCTACTGTTCAACACTTGACACACAAACTCTCTAGAGTAGACAGGTTTGAAACGGTTTTGTTTAAATCAATAAAATCTGTAATTCAGCCAGGAAGTAACTAGTCAGGAGTAGCCTTCCTAGCTGTGTCACCCTGAATGTGTCCCTGTCTGTGTCGTTTTTATTTAATTGGATTTGACCAGTGCTGACTGGATGTGAAATATTGAACTCCAGACCCCCTTAAAAACAAGATCTTCCGAATCGGTTAAACTAGACAACTGGCTTGCTTCTGTGTGCTGCAGATGTGGGTTTCAAGCAGCTGCCTGTGTCAGCATGGCAGATCTGCTTCTGCACTAGCCTCTACTGTAAAGTAATGTACAGTCTGGAGGCACTGCCCTCATGTTTGGGATAGGCTGGGACAGTCTGGGGTGTGGTTAATTGGCTGCAGGGATATAGTGCTGTTGCTGCAGTGGTTCTGCAGTGTTTGGGAAGAAGCTGAACACAGAGTGCTGTGATCCTCTCCTCAATCCAGTGATAGCGAGAGACTGGTGCAGGGATGAGTCATCCACAGATAGAGCAGAGCTGCTTCAGGCAGGGGAAGGGTGGGAAAGTGCTGAGGGAGTAAACCGTGAATCAGCACTCAATCATAATGTTGTTAGCATTCAGGAGGATGCCCTATTGCAAACACAAAACACATGCTATACACAATACAAAATAGTTTAATTGTTGTTTATTTTGTTTGTGTGTTTGCCATTTGGAAACCGAGATTTTGAAAGTGAAGACAATATTAGTCCAAATAACGATAACCTACTGGAAACCCATTTTACAGCTAACTTCTGCAGCTGTATTCCTCCGTTTTATTGTAGTGCAGTTTATTAAGCTCCATTGACCATAAACCTTCAGAAATTGTATTACTGTACAAATATATTGTAGAAGTAATTAGGGTGGGAGATTTGAGCTGCATCCCTTTCTCAGTTTTTAGCCTGTGTGAAGATGCGCTCGGAGTTGTTGATACTGCTTACTTGCTTAAATCATGTTAAACCATGATTTTTTGCCTTTTGAATATAATTGAAGCAGTATTTCTGTCCGAGCACTAATTTCCACAAGCAGCCTTTGTGGCTATTGTTTTCTCTCGTCTAACTGGGGTCTGCTCATTTGAATTTTATGATCCTGTAATCGCTTCTATCTCTCTTGCTCGCTCGCAGCATCTCTACCTCATGCTTTTTGTGTGTTTCTATGCCTCACACCATTTTTCCTCTTTTTTTTAATTTTTTTGCAGAATACTTCTGTAATGGAGGCACAGAATGAAGACGACTCCCCCAAAAAGAGCACAGTGTTCCAGGTAAGTGGACTGCCCTGTCATTCTAGCTCCCAGCCACCACTTTGATAAGGTTCTGATTGTTCTGTCAACAGAGACTGTCAAGCACTTCAGATTATCAGATTCAGATGTTTTTTAAATGGTCTTGCTCATAAGACTTGAAGCTTGAATTAAGTGTGCAATAGAATTAAAACTTCACACAAGAGGAAAAAACGCTATCAGCTGTTAACACTAATCTGCCTACTGCATTCCTCTAGCCTCCAACAGCTGTCCCTAAACCAGGGCCTATCCTGTTCTTCAGGGGCACTTGCAGTTCTAACCTCCCATCCTCCTCCTCCTCCTTTCACAGATCAGTAACGGTCCTTCCTCTGTGATTGTGTCACGGAAACGGCCCTCAGAGGGGAACTACGAGAAGGAGAAGGACGTCTGCATCAAATTTTTCGACCAGTGGTCGGAGTCGGACCAGGTGGAGTTTGTGGAGCACCTCATCTCCCACATGTGCCACTACCAGCATGGACACATAAACACCTACCTGAAACCCATGCTGCAGCGGGACTTCATCACTGCCCTGCCAGGTAAGGAAACGCAAAAAAACATAATCCAAATCTGCTAAGATCATGATACTACAACTACTACGACTACTACAACTACTACTGTCAAGATTTACAGCTTTAGTCATGGCTGTAATGCAGCCACCTGTGGATTGGAACAGAGCAATTCGGATCAGCTTACCAGAATTTCTATCATAATTTCCCAGCTCGAAACACAGTAACCTTCTTCCTTCTGACCAGTGTAGATGATTTGAGCAGATATGCTTTTCTTTCATGCTTCGTTTGTATAGGGCAGCTCATCTAGTTTGTGCTCATGTTTGTTTTCTGGGCAGTTTCTGGCCTTTTATTACCTGTTAAATAGGAAACCTAACACCATCAGTAAGAATTGAAGACTAGTCACAGACTCAAGTTTCTAAATGCAAAATCCTATTAAGTCAAATAGCACGTCATGGAAATAAAACTTGCAGTGTGAGAGCCTAGCTGCCATTCCCAGGTTTTACTATGGGCTTTATTTTGTACCTGACCAAGTAATAGGAGTCTTTATTTTCATCTTGGCCATCAATCTGCAAAGCTGTCTTCATCTAGATTAAATCAGTGCAGTTTTGTAGATTAATAGTGGTATTGTAACTAGACGTCAGTAAGAGTAGTTTTAAATGGACCAGAATAGTAGCATTTTAAGATGCACGGGTTAGGGAGCAGTTTCGGTGAGTGCAAGAGCTGTTTGTAGTTGGACTGGTTTCCTGTAATAAACCTGCAAGCTCTCCCTCAGTGTTGGTGCAAGAGACAGGGGTGGCAGTGTAGCCTGTCTCTGTTGCACCAGCTGCCTCTGCAGGGGAATGGAAAACTGCTGTAGCCTCTACACTGTCCGGTGGAGGGGAAAAAAAAATACTGGAATATCTGCTTGCATTCTACTAATGCCCTGCTGGCATGGGGATCTGGTCTGTTGTCTGGTTCTGTGTGACCCTGTTGTGGGGTAATTGCTGTGTTTGTAAAGCTTTGGTGGAACAGTCCATAAAGATCCTGTGACAGCCAAGGACCTTGCCAGGGCGTCTGTGACAAGTGAAGATGTGTAATAGATTCCTATTGCTACAGTTTATAAGTGATTTTAAGTAGTCTGTTTGTTTTTTTCATTAACCACTAGGTGGCAGAAGTAGACCACGTTTCACTGTCACTCCATTTTATAAAAGGGTGCACAAGAGTAACTGTACAGAAATTCCCTAAGAAATGGTTTCAGTGTCTACTGCTGAAAATTTAAAATGTACGTTTGTCTAGCCTTAATAGTGCGTATATTTTTCACAGTCAATGTGTCCCATCCCCTCTCTCAGCCCAGGGCCTGGACCACATTGCAGAGAACATCCTGTCGTTCCTGGATGCTCGGTCCCTGTGTGCGGCAGAGCTGGTGTGTAAAGAGTGGCAGCGTGTCATCTCAGAGGGTATGCTATGGAAGAAGCTCATTGAGAGGATGGTGCGCACTGACCCGCTCTGGAAGGGGCTGTCTGAGAGGCACCAGTGGTGAGTGAGAGGCAGACCAACACGCATACAGATAAACTCCAGGGTTCAGCAGCATATTATAATTAAAGATTCTAGCTGCAATTTGGATCCAGTGTGCTGTATTTTTGTAATCCCTTGTCTGCTTTTTCCTTTTCTAGGGAGAAGTACCTTTTCAAAAACAGAACGACTGAGATCCCACCAAACTCTTACTACAGGTCGCTCTACCCAAAGATCATCCAGGATATTGAGGTAACATTTCAAAAAGTGGAGGAACAGAGCCAATCTAAACTGAAACTAAACACACGCACACACACACACGCACACACACACACACACACACACAACATACTGGGTGCTAGTAGAAATTCATCATAATCAATGAGCAGACATATTCATACCCACACCTTCTTACAAACTGCCTGGGTCATGCACGGTTGACCTTCACTGTGTGTGTTTCTCTTTTCTTTCCCTCTTTACACAAGGGGTCTGAATTGCTCTCCAGTGAGGGAGGCAGTGGTTCTTTTGTGTTTGGAGATGTAAGCTGGTTTAGCTGGCTTGTTTCGCCCCCGCGCAGGTGAGAGTGTTTTACAGAGCGACACATCTCCTGAAATTTACTGGTCCTGCGCTCTACAGCTCCTTCATGTGGTTTGCAGGTTTCTAAATTAACGCTCTGGTCCAATGGTCCGCCTTCAGCTGTGTTTAGTGTCCTTGGGAATGGAGCTAGTCTCATTCTCACCCTTTTGCCTTCTCTCCTGCTTTTCTACAGCACACACATCTGTGACCCCTTTTCCTGATTCATATTCCCACTGAAGGTTATGGCATAGTTTTTCACCCTTTGTAGAATAGATTACAATGTCATTTCCTAGTGCTTGTCATGATCAACATATCAAGATGCTTTCTTTACCTGGGTAGTTGGGTCAGGCACACCAAAAGTTTCATGTTGTTTTAAGATTTAATTTTAGCAAAGGAGTCAGAGTCTTTGACATCCTTGGGCAGTGAACTCAAGACATGAGATGAGACAATTAACTAAACTCCCAAGGAAAGCTTAGCTAGAGGTTTCTTTTGTATTTCCTGTTATTTAAACATTCTCTGGGCCCGCTTCCCCAGAGAGGCGGATGCTTCTGGGTTTCTGGACAATGGGGAAGAAGCAGATGTCCCTGCTCGCTCGATTATCTGTCATTAAGTGTAATCTCTGAGGTTTCATGTAATCCCAGGGATTAACTGTGGACTTGTTTCAATGTTGGAAAGGGGTTATGGAGCAGGCAGTGTTGTGTGCTGTTTGCAGGGTTGCCAATAGCCCAGAGCTTGGCAGGACAGCATGTAACTGGGTTGTCTTCAGATGAATCCAGTTGATGGGAAAATTGACATTTTGATAAGTGACTCCTACAGCAGTTGGAGGTTATGCAATAACATATTTAATCTTTGTGCTAGCCCAATGTTGGTGTACTTACATTTTACAAGGAGACCTTACTACCACCATGAATATGTAAAAAATTAAACTGTGATGCACTACACCTTTTTAAATGATGCCAGTCTTCACTTCACCACTGCATCTTTCCCTTCCAGACGATCGAAGCAAACTGGCGGTGTGGACGCCACAACCTGCAGCGGATCCAGTGCCGCTCGGAGAACAGCAAGGGGGTGTACTGCCTGCAGTACGATGATGACAAGATCATCAGTGGCCTGAGGGACAACTCCATCAAGGTGAGCTGGGGTAGCAGACTTGATGTGGAACTTGACAACTCACTAGAGATATCTTATTGAAACAGAGGTTGTATCTCTCTGGTTCTATGCTGAAAATATGAGTCCATAATCAGAATAAGATAAGATTGGACACCAGGTGGCAGAATATTGTACTATTTGGCAGCAAGTCTAAACATGTTTACCAAAGCATTTAGCCTTTTTCTAAACTTTAACCTAGACTAAGATGTATGAGTTACTTGTACATTGTTTGTTTGCTTTACTGTGTATGAGAGTTGAAGTACATTCTGTATTGCTTACTAAATGAGCATTGTTTTATATGTATACATGAGCATTGTTTATATCATTTTACTTTTGAGTTGGTCCCTAGATTGTGTTTCTTTCTGAAGTTGGCTACTGCAGGTGCACTTTTACTGCAAGCCTCAAACAATACCAGCCCAATTCGTACAATTTCTACAAAGTGCCTCTTTGCTGTGCTCTTATTTAAATGTCTTTCTGTGCGCCTTCCTCTAGATCTGGGACAAGCAGACCCTGGAGTGTCTGAAGATCCTGACAGGCCACACGGGCTCTGTGCTGTGTCTGCAGTATGATGAGAGGGTCATTGTTACAGGCTCCTCAGATTCCACAGTGCGGTAAGTCTGTGGCCAACACGGGCATCTCAATAGTGTGTAACACAATACAAAGATACCTGCTTTTATACAGTGGTCCTCCTACAACTTGCAATTGTTACTGGGTGTACATCCTTTGAGTAAAGTGTGTCCCTGTGACAATGCTGAATGTCCTGTGGTGGTGCAGTGCTTTACTGGTCTTACTGTGCATGGGAGTGATGTGTTTCTGCTTTCTGGTTTGACGGATGATTCCTTCTTTCTAGGGTGTGGGATGTAAACACTGGGGAGGTTCTCAACACGCTGATCCACCACAACGAAGCAGTGCTTCACCTGCGTTTCTGTAACGGGCTGATGGTGACCTGCTCCAAGGACCGGTCGATCGCGGTGTGGGATATGGCCTCCCCGACTGACATCAGCCTGCGCAGAGTCCTGGTGGGCCACCGTGCGGCAGTCAACGTTGTCGACTTCGATGACAAATACATAGTCTCTGCCTCTGGTGACCGGACCATAAAGGTGAGACTCCCGACAGGGCTTTGGCACAGCAGTCTGCTTGTCTCCCTCTCAGAATGGTCTCTATCAAGTCAAAGGATAGCTGTTACTTTTACAATGGCTTAATGCTTGGTGTATGCCAAGACTAGGAGCTATATCTCTAATGGGCCAATGAGTTGTAACTTCTTGTTTTAGAATGACTTCCTGGGATGCAGCAGATTAGTTTGCAGCCCTAAATAATATAAATGTTAAGACATTTGCATTTCTGAAGACTTTTTAATAAAAGGTTTCAGTGGTTTTATACTTTTTGTCATGCATGTAATTTAAATATGGACAGCTTGCTATTGGCTTTTCTAGAATGTAACTGGATTGTACAGCTAAAACTATTCAACCTTATCTTTCATAAACATTTATCTTGCTGAGAAATGCATCAGTTAAATGCATTTAATATTGCCAGAGTTGGAGAGAGGGATGGTGGGGGAGGGGACATCTGGAGTCCGGTAAGGACTCCCCCTTGATAGCGTGTGTTACAAACCACCTGGGAATTTCATATAGTTATCTCTGTGAATGCATCTCTTCTGCAGCTGTGTTTTGAGAACTTCTCATATAAGGATTTAAAAAGAACACTTCTCAAAGAGGTCTGTAATAATCCTCTTGTTGAGTAGGTGCAGCTGTGTTACTGGACCGTTGTAATTTTGTGTTTTTTTATTTTTTTTCATTCCCCCCCTCACAGGTGTGGAGCACAAGCACATGTGAATTTGTGCGCACTCTGAACGGACACAAACGTGGCATTGCATGTCTTCAGTACCGGGACCGGCTGGTGGTGAGCGGGTCCTCTGACAACACAATCCGGTACGTCTGGCCGTTTAAGTGGACCTGTTTTAAATGTGTAGAGCCAGTGACTGGCGGACATTAAGTAAAAATCTGGCATCAGAGTTCTGTAGTTTGACTTAAAACCTGTTTTTTTTTTCCCCATATGTGCAACCAATAATTCCAAGACTATAAATTGAAGTCGGATATTATGCATTTACTTTTCTGTTACTTTGTGTTATAGTATAGTTGTATTGGTAAAAAAAAAAATCTAATGTTGGAAAACAAGTACAGAAACTTGTCAGAAGTTGCATGTAGTATATGTTTGTTTCAAATGAGTATTTTTGTTTTCTTTGTGCACCTAAGTAGTTAGCATTGTGGGCTGCACATCACCTTAATCAAAGCTAAGTAGGTTCATTGGCATGCTGACCTAATGTGTCATTTTCCATGTTCTTGCTTCGAGTCTTAAAACTCCATCAGATCAGTTACATCGCTATATTCTGGTTTGCTTTGTTCTTCTGCACTTACACATGATTCAGCCAGCATACTTCCGCTCTGTGCAAAGCCATTATGGGAATTTAGAGCCTGTACTTTGACAGTGATGATCCTTGCAATTAATGGAAACAAGCATTTTAAGATGGGAATAGTCTGGGGATTAGTTGGATAGAAATAAGGCACACTTCCCACAGCCCAGCATTTGAATTGAGCAACTTGAGTGACCCTTCCATGTGCATCCCCAGGCTATGGGACATTGAGTGTGGTGCCTGTCTGCGAGTTCTGGAGGGCCATGAGGAGCTGGTCCGCTGTATCCGATTTGACAACAAGAGGATAGTCAGCGGAGCCTATGACGGGTGAGTCTCACAGCGCATTGTCCTCGCCATGCTTCACACATCTGAACATGGAGAGATGCATCTCGTCAGACGGATACATAATTAAGGCCCCTGTAATGAGTGAGAACAAAAGAAAGGTACTCATTCATCCATAACACTTAATCATTAATGTGTTGGCTCATGCATTGATCAGTTTCACTTCACAATCACAAATTCCTTGTCTGGGGATGTCAACCCTTTTGACTTTCCTTTCTTCTTTCCAGAAAAATTAAGGTGTGGGACCTGCAGGCTGCTCTGGATCCCCGTGCCCCAGCCAGCACTCTTTGTTTGCGCACACTTGTGGTGAGTATCTTGTCCGTGTCGTGCTCTGTGTTTAACTGCATCTCATTATCAGAATGCGTTTCTCACTCCTTATTCCACTCTCCTCTAGGAGCATTCTGGCCGGGTCTTCAGGCTGCAGTTTGACGAGTTCCAGATCATCAGTAGTTCTCATGATGACACAATCCTGATCTGGGACTTCCTCAACGTGGCATCAAGCATGGCTCCCAACGGGCAGAACGAGGGGCGCTCGCCATCCCGCACCTATACCTACATCTCCAGATAACAGACTGCAGCCCCACCAGGTACTAAATTCTCCAAGACCTCTGTACCCCTTGTTTCTGCAACTTCCTTTGTCCCTCCCGCACCTACACCTACCAAGAGCTCCAGGTAACTCCCTTCCTTGCACCAACATCTCCAGAGAATGGGTTACTACCCAGCCAGGTAATGAACAACCCCTCCTCTCTGTACAATCCCTCCTTTTCACACAGCTCCTTCAAATTAAGTGGTATTTTACATTCAAATAAGTGGTACATTTTCCGTGGCACCATTTTGTACCCGTGTGTGTGTTTGATCACTGTAAATGTTTTGTGTTGTCCCATTTAAATGTATTTGCAGGTACAGATGAACCTGCTTTATATCACGATTACCATCCATGACCGCACATTACGAGTGAATTAGAGCAGAGTTTAATACTGTACATTTTTAGTCCTTTCTTTACATTTAAACAAATGCATGTAGTTTACTACAGGACATACAGTACAGTGCAAAAGTTTTAGGCAGGTGTGAAAAAATGCTGTAAAGTAAGAATGCTTTCAAAAATAGACATGTTAATAGATTATATTTATCAATTAACTAAATGCAAAGTGAGTGAACAGAAGAAAAATCTAAATCAAATCCATATTTGGTGTGACCACCCTTTGCCTTCAAAACAGCATCAATTCTTCTAGGTACACTTGCACACAGTTTTTGAAGGAACTCGGCAGGTAGGTTGGCCCAAACATCTTGGAGAACTAACCACAGTTCTTCTGTGGATTTAGGCAGCCTCAGTTGCTTCTCTCTCTTCATGTAATCCCAGACAGACTCGATGTTGAGATCAGGGCTCTGTGGGGGCCATACCATCACTTCCAGGACACCTTGTTCTTCTTTACGCTGAAGATAGCTCTTAATGACTTTCGCTGTATGTTTGGGGTCGTTGTCATGCTGCAGAATAAATTTGGGGCCAATCAGATGCCTCCCTGATGGTATTGCATGATGGATAAGTATCTGCCTGTACTTCTCAGCATTGAGGAGACCACTAATTCTGACCAAATCCCCAACTCCATTTGCAGAAATGCAGCCCCAAACTTGCAAGGAACCTCCACCATGCTTCACTGTTGCCTGCAGACACTCATTTGTGTACCGCTCTCAGCTCTTTGGCGAACAAACTGCCTTCTGCTACAGCCAAATATTTCAAATTTTGACTCATCAGTCCAGAGCACCTGCTGCCATTTTTTGCACCCCAGTTCCTGTGTTTTCATGCATAGTTGAGTCGCTGGCCTTGTTTCCACGTCGGAGGTATGGCTTTTTGGCCTAAGTCTTCCATGAAGGCCACTTCTGACCAGACTTCTGGACAGTAGATGGGTGTACCAGGGTCCCACTGTTCTCTGCCAGTTCTGAGCTGATGGCACTGCTGGACATCTTCCGATTCATGAAGGAAGTAAGCATGATGTGTCTTTCATCAGCTGCAGTAAGTTTCCTTGGCCGACCACTGCGTCTACGGTCCTCAACGTTGCCCGTTTCTTTGTGCTTCTTCAAAAGAGCTTGGACAGCACATCTGGAAACCCCTGTCTGCCTTGAAATTTCTGCCTGGGAGAGACCTTGCTGATGCAGTATAACTACCTTGTGTCTTGTTGCTGTGCTCAGTCTTGCCATGGTGTATGACTTTTGACAGTAAACTGTCTTCAGCAACCTCACCTTGTTAGCTGAGTTTGGCTGTTCCTCACCCAGTTTTATTCCTCCTACACAGCTGTTTCTGTTTCAGTTAATGATTGTGTTTCAACCTACATATTGAATTGATGATCATTAGCACCTGTTTGGTATAATTGTTTAATCATACACCTGACTATATGCCTACAAAATCCCTGACTTTGTGCAAGTGTACCTAGAAGAATTGATGGTGTTTTGAAGGCAAAGGGTGGTCACATCAAATATGGATTTGATTTAGATTTTTCTTCTGTTCACTCACTTTGCATTTAGTTAATTGATAAATATAATCTATTGACATGTCTATTTTTGAAAGCATTCTTACTTTATAGCATTTTTTCACACCTGCCTAAAACTTTTGCACAGTACTGTATGTTTTGTTTCAGTTAATGATACAAAACAATTTGTCTATCTAAAAAATGCATGAATTGTCGACCTGATGAGAGCTATCAATTAGGCATTGCACTTGGTGGTTTATTTATTTTTTGTGTGTGCATTTGTATAAGACTGACTGTTAAAGAACAACAATTTGGTGACGTTGGTGTTTTGTAACTGAACTGTATCCCGTTAAGACCGCCCATGCAGCATTTGACAGGCTGCACAAAATGTCAGTTTATCAGCCGAGATGATTATTGGTTGTTAGTTGCGTTGGAAATTTAATTATATCCTGTGATTTACTTAGTATAGCCCGGCCACGCAGCATTTGACAGGCTGCACAAAATGTGATGATAAGCGTGTTTTGTGAGATTTTGAGAGGTCATTTCTCAAAGAACCTATGGTACATGGCGAGTGGTTTTTGATAATAAACAGGATATGATATTAAGTGAGGTGATATTAACGGGTTCATCTGTATTTTTAAATGTATGCCCAATGCACGTTGACAGTCGTGGTTATTTGAATAAGAAACTCTGGCAGGACTTCATGCACACCCTGTGTTGCTCCCAGCCAGCACAGCTATGTTTCCAGCACTCCCTTGTAAACACAACTAATAGCACAGTTACGTTTTACAAGAGCCCACATCTCTGTTCTCCAGCACTGAGGCAGGATGGCTTTTGACAGCTCTGGCAGAGCCCCGCTGGAGAGAACCCCAGCCGCTCTGCTAAATGCATTGTGATCGATGTAATGCAGGAAAAATTGCTACCAGATGAAGCCCTAATGTTATGCGCAGCTCGAAACTGTGAGACAAAAATATATATATTTTCCCCTCTTTTTTTGGCAATGTTACACCTTGCTGTTTGAGAATGGAAAAACGTGCTTTTGAAAAATTGTTCCCATATGATATAGCCACACTTCTTTTTTTTTTTTTTTTTTTTTTTTAAACTGAATAGTGGAACTTGTTCTGAACAGTGGAAATGTCAGGCGAGAGATTATATTGTAAAAAGTCTCATTTGAGCTTGCTCATGAGCAGTCATAGACTGTGACAGGCACCCTGCATATCCTATTAATTCAGTACTGGTTGTCTGCTGTGTTATGTCGATAACCCCTTGAATGTATGGTGGGTTCCAATGAGGCTACGTGACCAAGATTAGCCTATCATGACACCATGCTTTCTAATCCTCGAATTTGTGTCCCATCTCTCATACATCCTGTTATTTTAAGCTGTTCTCTTTCTGTTCTAGGGGGTCCCCCATCTCTTTTAGCTGCTGGTTACCTGGCTTCTCTGATGGAAGCTCTGGAGGTACTGAAGCCTCATGTTATCTCTGCCGATGGGAATGTGCATCCATCTGTTGCTGGGGGGGTTGATAGACAGGCTCGGACAGCAAATCACCTCCGCCCTCTCCTCTTTCCTAGTTTCTCGTTTCTCCTCTGACTATTTGAACTCCAAATGTTACTCTGTATACTCCCTCTCCCTCAATGAAACCCACCACTCCCTACAAACAAGGACCGGCATTTCACCTTTTGACCTTGCTATATCGCCTTTGCTTTTGTCTTGTGCCGCCTGGAGAGACCCAAAGTGCTGGACAGACAGAAGGAGCAAAGCGCTTTGTGCTGGGAGGACTGGCTCCTAGTTGCATTGCTAGAAAGGACTTGGCTGCCAAGAAAGGACTTGGCTGCCATCACAGTGCTTTGCACACTTTCGGGTGTGATAAAAGTTTGGAGGGGGGAGCTGTTTGAAAACTGTCTGAAATCGGGATGCCTCCCCAACTCGAATCAATTGGAGAGAGAACTGTACCTCCTTTTACCCCTGGAGAGATGGATAAATTTCTTCTTTTTCTTGTTTTTTGTGAAAACTCACCGCCATCACAGGAGGGTGTGCATGTTGGATCTGCGATAACGGGCGTTATCTGACTTTTTTTTTTTTTTTTTTTCTAAAGTTTCTTTTTTTCCTTTTTGTTTTTTATAATATTGTACTAACAAGGAAGCAGTTGAGGCACACTCTGCCTGCTTAGAATTTACATTTACTGTAAATTCAAGCCGAGTTTAGCTGTAAACAAATGTCTTGTCAAAATTGTGTTGTATATTGATTTTTTTTTTTAATATTATTTGAAAAGAATAAAATACTTGACTCTGTATCATAGCCCAGTAACCCAATGTAAACGCATGTAAATAGACTCTGTGTGTCTATACCTTTGTCTGGAATTGCCTCTTGGATCCATGTAGTATTCTTAAGAGATTTTATTCCCAAAGAAGCTGCATTATAGCTGTGGATGTACTGTGCTGATTCTTTCAAATCAAGGGATTTAACCCAGTGTTGTGTGCTGTGGAACAAACAGCAGTCAGTCAAAACCCAAATTAAGACTTTCTATAGTAAGTATCCCGTATGCTGCACAATAGTATGTATTAATTCATCTACTGTAAGAAAAACATGCAAAGAATCTAGGGCTGTAACGAGGGCTACATTTTGACTTTTTTTTTTAAGGTTTGGAACACATTACCGAACAAAGGTTTGAACCTTTCAGTGTACTAATTTACATAATTTACTGATAACATCACCATAGCTACTAGTTTATAAATGGAATAAAACATTCAGAAGTAGTTTTAAACAATGTCCTATAGAACAGTAATTCTGTTATAATTTAAATAAAAATGCCCATTCTATGTACACGTAACTGATATATACAGTAAGCTTGCATTGCAGCAGCACCTTATTGCGGCCAATTAAAGAACTGCAGCTGACTTCGGCAAAACAAAACTTTGTCATCGTTTCAAGCAGATTATTAGTTACATTTTACTAATTTTAATACTACTAATTAATAATATGAACTTACGCTTGTCAAGTGATCCCAGAGATTGGTTGTGCCCCCATGATACATCAACAGTTGTTTGCATTCAACTTTTTTTGGGTCGTCTGGGCATTTAACAAAACAAATCCCAAATAGCAGAGGGTTTTCGAGATATTTCTTTCAATACAGCTTACACTATACAACGCTTTGCTGTCGAGATGGAGAATGAAGAAATTAAAGTTCTGCCTCTGGATAACACAAGCTGGAGGGGGGGGGGGGGGGTCTGGTGTGGGGACAGTGCTCAGTTTTTGAAATTAAAATTATTAGTATTAGTGTATTTTTGTATGTTTCATACTTATTCTACCGTAACACTTCTCTTGCAATGTCTTGTACACTAGGTATTCAGTACATATTTTACTGAAGCAATACAACCGCTATAGGCATCCCTCCAGTGAGTTGGCATAATATAGCCTGCTCCAGTGCAAGGCAGTGGCGCCATATGGAGTTGCTGCGTATACCATTTGGTAGTATTAAAATGCACTACAAGTTTTGTTAAAGTAATGTGCATTATACCAACCAATAGATCAAATTTTACATGCGAGTGACATTTAATGTTTTTTTTTTTTTTAATAGTGTTCACAGAAAAACAAAACATAGTGCATGAATGCCACCTGACGAGCATTCGAAGGCTTAGAACTGCCTTTGAATTCCTGGCTAGCGAACGAGCTTTTGAACACAGCCCTGAGAGAATCCAAGCACATCTTGTTATGCACACTTTAAAAATAAATTAATTAAAATAATAATGTTCTGGGCAGAATTCAGCCTTATTCAGTGTACTTGACACAATAGAACATAGGGTTAAAATAGTTTGGTATAATAGAGTTGCTCAGTGATGATATTTCCTGGCTGCAGTGTGAAAGATAGTGGGTTTGGGTAGCTCAGTGGTAGGGGTGGTAGGATGGGTGTGAAATGTATGTGGTTAACTAGCTCAGTGTAGACCAGAAGGCAGATGTTTCTTAGATGCCCACATCTGACTGCTACAGGTAAATTGAACATTGGGCTTCTCTGTTGGTTCTAAAGGCGAGTGTCTGCTGCTCAAATTTTCAGATAAACCTGTAAGTTGGTGCCATAGATAACCAAAATGTACTCAGCTCTAATGTACTGAGAGGAAAATACCTTTTTTTTCCCTCCATGTATGCATAAGTTAATTATATAATAGGGCCTTAACATTTTACTCTTATTAGGCCCATGTTTAAAACAAATTCTCCTTTGTATTGAATGACAGAATTGTGAGTAGTCTTTTTTTGGGGGTGGGGGGGGGGCACATTAATGACCATTACGGGCTTGGGTAAAAGTCTAATCTTGTAGTTTTCATTTCAAAATGGACATAAGCATTGTTAAATCTAAATTGTAATTTGAGACCACCTTTCCAATGTAGATACATTTTTTGCCACTGTTGAATATCAAGATAGTTATTCACAATGTTACTTTGGGGTAGGACATTTGGTGCAAGTTTCATCCTCTTCCAGTCCGCTTGCTTGTGGGCATCCCTGTGTATATATAATCATAATTTTAATAAGCAAGCTGTCTCAAGAGGAGTTGATCCCCAAAATGTTGCCCATTTACTGTCAACCAGAGTGATGAGGTGAGTAACTGTCAAGACTGGAACAACAGCAATATGAAACCTTTCCTGGCAATGGCATTGCAGAAGCCATGTTCTGTGGTGTAAAAACCAAGAAGAAAGCTTTCTTCGACATTCTGCATTGGTTGAAAGTGGACAATACTTGTGGTGCAGCAGCACCTGTGGAATTGTTTTTTTTTTTTTTTTTTAAAGCAGGGAGTATCATTATCTATTCAGGGATAAAAAGATATTTAGCAAGTGAGCTGTCTGAGTAGATTAAACTACCACAATCTAGCAGTGATGGTTGAGTACTTTCAATCACTTCACTTGTGTCCCACCTACATTATTTATATATCCAGTATTTATGACTGCTTCTGAATCTAGTAATGAAACCTGGTATGGACATTCATTACTACAACGTTCTTGAGTATCAGAATCTACACGGAGGGGGATTCAGAGAAATATCTTAATGCTCTTTTAATAAGATTTCTTTCTTTACATTTAAACATGCTCTACTCTTTTTATTCCAGCCATTGAGTGGTTCTGGGTTTTGTTGCTCATATTAAAGCTATCTTTTATGAATATCTGGCTTTACCTGCTCCTGAGCCTCCTTTTGAGCTTGGCTGGACAATCGTCTACCTTGCATTGAACATATTTCAATACGAGATTTTAGGATTTATGATTATCGCTTAATTGTTTAGTTTTTAGCTGTGAAGCTTTTGGTAACTTTCATGAATTGTGGTTGCGCTTATATATTGGGGAAATGTTTCCTGAGCTTGTAACATGAGGTTTTTCAATATACAGAAAATGCAGGTGTATATATTCTTGATATTTAGTATTGAGGATACAAATTGAATAGTTTAGCGAGGTGAATGAGGGAGCGGAGAGACTGCACTTTCCCATGGTGCGACAGGGCTGGGCCAGGCTGCGGGCTGTGGCAAGGCCAGCTGCAATAACAAACAGAGTGAGGGAGGAGGAAGGTGCTCGGGTTTGGAGCAGGTGCCAGCTCATTCCTCCAGCTTTTCCCTGGGTGTGTGCTCTCCTTTCCATCTGCAAAAACACTGGGGCCTCCAGCCTCAGCACCTCAGGAATTTCAAGATAAAAAGGCTGTCATTTATTTTTCCATCCAAACGGTGAGAGAATGGAGGGAGTGGGAGAGCATATTTTATTGACTTTCTTTTTTAAGGAAATTTCATCATGTCTCCTAGAAAAATTTAATTGAACTCAGGTTTTCCTTTTTTTTGCAATCTGAGTTGAGGCAGGTCAGGCTGGGGTTACTGCTGTGTTTGTTCCTCACACAAGTACCACTGATTCATTTGAAGCAGGTAGTTGACCAGCCATATTAGTAGATAGCATATTTAAGACAGCAACTATGCACCTCTTAAGTATATATACCAGTATCATCTACTGTATGAAAAGGTGAAATTAATTACTCAATACCCGATCTGAGCAGCAGATGAGTGCTACAGGAGCCATGTTAAATCCACTGTTTTGAGTTTCTATCTGAATATTACTGGTGGATGCCTTTGGCTCTGGAGTACCTGCAAGTTTGGTAGGCAAAGTCATTGGTGACTGATTTGCCTCGCTACAGGCACTCTGTGAGCTCAAGTGGACACCTGCAGGGCTGGCTTTTAGGGCCGGTAGCTCACCAACATCCCATGTCGAGCTTATGAGGATAGAAAGCCAATGGGTTCAGTGGTGGTATTGGAGGAGACCCGCTGACCTGCAGTTCTCCTGAGCTGTTGTTGCACTAAGGGAAAAAACTTAAACACTAAGTAACAGGGGTGAAACAACTGGCAGGCATTTCTTGTTTTTAACCACCTTGAGTTGATTCAATTCTTTTGCAATCCACTGTTCTTGTAATTGTAAAACTTGTTGTTTTCTCCAGCAGATTCCAGACAGATTAACCCACAGAGTTAAGTTTTGAGTGTAATATACACCGGTAGTGTTTATTTAAGAGGAATCGTTTATCCTTCATTCAATCCCAGACTCAACCCTCTTCTCAGTCGTAGGGTGGGGAATGTGTCTCAAAAGAAAAAAAGTAGCTTCTAGTTTCATTGCGTCTACAGAACCTGGAGTGACCGTCTGTCACACCCAGTTTCAGTGTAAACATGGCATGAAATGATAGACTGTCTGTTATAAAATTACTCTGAGTCTGGCCTGAGGAGTTACAGTCCTTGATCACTGTATGCTGCTGAAGCCAGTTCCTGTGTGCCTGGGCCTGCTTGTTGCTAACACTCCCATAGTCAGTGGACCACGGTCTTCTCGGTGATCTATATATGATGCAAATCAATACAGGCTACCATTGCCATTGTTGAAGAAGGTTTAACAGCAAACTATGCTCACTCTTGTTTTTATTGACAAAGGCCATCAAGCCAAAATGGTGAAACCTGCACGACATCTGTGTCTGAGGTATGGTCCCCACATGCTAAACTAAATAAAATATTAATTACATTATTATTATTATTATTATTATAGTATGTATAATAAGTGTTGTATATACAGTACTGTGCAAAAGTTTTAGGCAGGTGTGAAAAAATGCTGTAAAGTAAGAATGCTTTCAAAAATAGACATGTTAATAGATTATATTTATCAATTAACTAAATGCAAAGTGAGTGAACAGAAGAAAAATCTAAATCAAATCCATATTTGGTGTGACCACCCTTTGCCTTCAAAACAGCATCAAGCATCAATTCTTCTAGGTACACTTGCACACAGTTTTTGAAGGAACTCGGCAGGTAGGTTGGCCCAAACATCTTGGAAACTAACCACAGTTCTTCTGTGGATTTAGGCAGCCTCAGTTGCTTCTCTCTCTTCATGTAATCCCAGACAGACTCGATGATGTTGAGATCAGGGCTCTGTGGGGGGCCATACCATCACTTCCAGGACTCCTTGTTCTTCTTTATGCTGAAGATAGTTCTTAATGACTTTAAGCTGTATGTTTGGGGTCGTTGTCATGCTGCAGAATAAATTTGTGGCCAATCAGATGCCTCCCTGATGGTATTGCATGATGGATAAGTATCTGCCTGTACTTCTCAGCATTGAGGAGACCATTAATTCTGACCAAATCCCCAACTCCATTTGCAGAAATGCAGCCCCAAACTTGCAAGGAACCTCCACCATGCTTCACTGTTGCCTGCAGACACTCATTAGTATGCGCTCTCCAGCCCTTGGCGAACAAACTGCCTTCTGCTACAGCCAAATATTTCAAATTTTGACTCATCAGTCCAGAGCACCTGTTGCCATTTTTCTGCACCCCAGTTCCTGTGTTTTCGTGCATAGTTGAGTCGCTTGGCCTTGTTTCCACGTCGGAGGTATGGCTTTTTGGCCGCAAGTCTTCCATGAAGGCCACTTCTGACCAGACTTCTCCGGACAGTAGATGGGTGTACCAGGGTCCCACTGCTTTCTGTCAGTTGTGAGCTGATGGCACTGCTGGACATCTTCCGATTGCGAAGGGAAATAAGCATGATGTGTCTTTCATCTGCTGCAGTAAGTTTCCTTGGCCGACCACTGCGTCTACGGTCCTCAACGTTGCCCGTTTCTTTGTGCTTCTTCAAAAGAGCTTGGACAGCACATCTGGAAACCCCTGTCTGCCTTGAAATTTCTGCCTGGGAGAGACCTTGCTGATGCAGTATAACTACCTTGTGTCTTGTTGCTGTGCTCAGTCTTGCCATGGTGTATTACTTTTGACGGTAAACTGTCTTCAGCAACCTCACCTTGTTAGCTGAGTTTGGCTGTTCCTCACCCAGTTTTATTCCTCCTATACAGCTGTTTCTGTTTCAGTTAATGATTGTGTTTCAACCTACATATTGAATTGATGATCATTAGCACCTGTTTGGTATAATTGTTTAATCATACACCTGACTATATGCCTACAAAATCCCTGACTTTGTGCAAGTGTACCTAGAAGAATTGATGCTGTTTTGAAGGCAAAGGGTTGTCACACCAAATATGGATTTGATTTAGATTTTTCTTTTGTTCACTCACTTTGCATTTAGTTAATTGATAAATATAATATATTAACATGTCTATTTTTGAAAGCATTTTTACTTTACAGCATTTTTTCACACCTGCCTAAAACTTTTGCACAGTACTGTACATTTTTTTATTATTATGTTTTTGAAACATATCTTGGCTGAATATGGTGTCTTGATACTTTTTGATTGTAACAATAGTGAACTGGGAATGAGGGCAGAAACTACACACCCTGGCACACTGTGTTCTGAGACCACAAGACTAGAAGGATGCTTGATGCTAGGTAGGCACAAGTGGCACCTTTGTGTGCAACAGGCAATTACACTGTTCAGGGATGGGCATTAGTAATAAGAAATACACAAGGTTAAAAAGTAGCTCATTTTTTAAATGTTTTTACTAGTGCTTGTACTAAGCAAACAGCTAGGTTCCGTGTCTTGCCTTGTCATCAGGGGACACTGTAGCCTCACTGTACCCTGACCTGGCTTCAGGGTGTGGCCTCCTCACCACAATCCAGCTTCCTTCACCTCCAGCACTCCCAACCACAGGAATCCATAACTGGAGCCAAAAGCAACAAGCCTGGAGTAGCCCAGCACTGCTCTCCCCTCAGCCGCAGACCCGAGCCCTGCTCTGCCTGGGAACACAAGCTCAGCAGAGCCCTGATCTCTTCATTCACAGGACTGTATGAATGAACCATCACTCAGCTCTAATCGCCTCTGGGATGTGTTTTTGTCTAAATGATTTCAAACTAGAAACAAACATGCAAATAAACATGCTCCTACACGCACCTCTAAACTATAGTAAACCTGTCCCTGTATCTCTTTTTGTTATATTGAGAACCCTTTTTGTCTACCCTTCCATGTTATACAGCACAATACAATGACGTTTCTTCTACAATGCACTTTAGAGCCCAGCATCTCATGGAGGAACTGAACTGGCAGCTAGAACAATCGTCTGGTTGAAACAAGCTGGTTCAGACAATACTGTGTGCCCCAGACTGAGTCAGGAAGAGTGGCAGGAGTAGCACTCGAGGATTGGGAATCACACTGTTGAAATCGCCCTGTGTAGGGGATGCCAGAGCTAAAGATATAATCTGCAGAGTCTATCTCTGTACCTATCTCTGTCTCTTTCTTTTCTGCTCAGTTTCCCCTGTTCTTATCTCCCTCCAGTTTTTAGCCACTTTTGGAAAAGGCATTATCGGGCTAGCAAACAAGCTGCCAAAGCTGATGTCACTGTTCTGTGAAAACAAAGAGATCTATACGATACCGAGCCTAGATCGATGACTCAATCCTGCAGTCATTTCCAAGCGATGGTGTCAGGTTTACAGTGTTGGGGGGCTGCCAGTGAAGTGCCTTGGGGCAGATGGACCCCCCCCCCCTCCTCCTCTTCACCACTAAAGAATTTGAAAAAAAGTTTACCTGCAGTCTAACTACATTGCTGTTGTATAACTATATTTTGACTTTCAAAACACGAGTATGGTTCTCCTTCATGATCAGTTGTTTTACACTAAATACCTGCTTCTCCAATTGCAAGGACGATCGGTAAGGACACTCAGAAGTAATTGAAAGTATCATAATATGGGGGTATATGGAACAGCCTGCTTGTCCATAGTTAGGCATTTTATACTTTTTATAAAGAAATACTGTGAAAGAACTTAGACTGATGCTTGTTCAGCAGTAGTACCTCAAGTATCTTTACACCTCAGCTGCAGTGAACAACGCTTCATAGAAGCACTGACAATTGCATCCACTGCATATTGTAACAATGTGCTTCCCCTTTTCTATTCAAGCCAATACAATACCTACTGCTTTACTGAATCAGCTTTATGTGACACTAAGAAGCTTTCACATACTTCACTCCTTTGGGTCTTGCAGACCCCTGGGCCACATAGTAGTTACTGGCCCTCAGGAATCACTGGACTTCACTGAAGACTAGTGTTGTATTGGTGAAATATGATACTCCTGCAGCTCCACTCAGTCTCACTAGGGGGCAGCACATAGTTAAATTACAGATGTCTGGCAGAGATGACTCCTCCTGTTCTACAGAACACTGTAAACAGGCTTTCCAGCACTCACAATTACACCAGGAGACTCGACAGTTTGACTACTTCTTTCCCCATCAAATTCAACTCAATAATCCTGACCAGAATAATCAGCCTTGTCATTGAGTCCTGAGCCTTTTCTTGATCTCCTGGCTCCCAGTCCTCAGCTCTAACCACTACACCTGATCTCCCTGTTCACTGTCCGCATGTTCTAACCACTGGAGCTGGTTTCCAGTCCTCCTCTCTCACCAGTAATGAAATGGCCTCTGCCAGACCAAGGAATCACTTTTAAATCCTCAGATCAGGGAGGGGTTTCAGTTACTTCTGGTGCATTGCAGTGGCTTATTAGATTTGGGACATTAGGAGATGGATTTAGAGGGGGGGTTATGAGGGGGATGCTGGTGATGACAGCAAGCAGAGTCAAGCTTCCCTTTGCTCAAAGACCTGTCATATGTTTACGGGTGGGACCCCAGGAATTAGAAAGAAATGTACTGGGTATAATAAGAATTGCAATCCGGAGTCTATTGTTGATAATTTTGTTCAAGAGGATTTGTTTTGAAAATGTGTTGTCAGAGACCTTAATACATACAGTGTGAAGTACTGAACAATATAATATTGATCTACTGTAGGGCAGCTTCTAAAAATGTTTTTTTTTTAAGAAAAATAATATGTTGGAAGAATTGGCAGGCTTCTCAATGTTTACCTATAAAGGGGATTCAGTTTGAAACCAAATGACAGAGGGGTGCATGACAACTATTTGTGTTTGTTAATTTTCAGTTTGAATCCATCTTTATGAGATTGTGATGCAGTTGATATTACTACAGTGAGGATGTGGATGCCGAGTGGTCCTGGTAACAAGTTTCCCGGCCTGTGCTCCAGCCCTGATCCTCTTGAAGTCACAATGGGTCTGGAATGCCAGCAGGGCCTATATTTAGAGCAGAGGACAGGGAGAGAGCGGCCTATTTTTGTGGGCCTGGCACAGGCAGGGGCGTGTGTTTGGAAACGGAGCTGGATGCCACAGGCTCGGTCTGGGAGGAGGAATGCAAGGAATGTGCCCTTGGAATGCGGGCATTTAAAACGTGGACCACAACACACACACTCTCTCGCTCTGGTCAGTATTATTATTGTTATTACTATTATTATTACTGCATCAACAGTCCTGTGTTTCCAGCTCTTTATTTTTGGGTGGTTCGGGGCTATAATTAGCAGAGACCTGCTTCCCCCTAAGGTCGCCTGGTCCTTTGATGTGAAGCACTGCTGTGTGTGTCGTTCTGGTTATAAAAGGTTTCATTATGGACGCGTTCCCAAGACAAGGCCAGAGATGTTGATAACTAGCAGAGGTGCCTGTGGGAATGTTCAGCCGTGCATACCAACAACAACACCCGAAAATAAGGTAACTGTGCTATACCTTGGACACTAAAGTATATTGATAAGAAAGTATGCTAATACAACACGGTAAATCATGGTAATGTTTGGTGTATAAGCATAGCAAATAATGGCAAATTGCATGACTTTAATAGGGACACAGACACCTTTCCATTGTCTAATCACTTTTCTACATAGGACGATTTCAGCATGGAATACATTGTAATCCTGCTTTTCTATTTTAAAAGCCCAATTCGAATGTCACCTCATTGATGCGTTCCCTCTGTTGCTTTTTTCGCCCACTTTGGGCAAGGAACGTTTCCAAGCTTCTGAACCCTGGACCGGTGTCCAGGTTTGGCTTGTCTACTCCTGGCCAGTAGGGGTCGCTGGTCCTCAACCCATTTATATCCCTGCACCACGCGCTTTCTCTCTCGCATGGCTCATTCTGCAGGACAGTAGTGCTTTTACTAGTTGAGTATAGTCACTAAAATAATTTTTATACATTGAAATGAAATTATAGCTTTGTAGGGCGAATTACATTTTAAGCACGCCTATTGTAAAAGAAACAAGAAGATATTTGGGTTTAAAACGTAAAAAATGGGGCTGGAACAGAAAACACGGTTTAACAGGTGATAATATATCACTTGTATTAGGCTACTTGATGTAAGAGACCGAGCTTGTAATTGCATGAAGTTCAGTTAATTGCTGCTTTTACAACACAATAAAATAGCTATACCTTTATATAACTTTTTTTTTTTCCTATAATACAATAGATACCACCATTACTATCATGGAAAACTACCAATTTCTTTTTTTTTTTAAAAAAGTAATTTTAATGCAGTATAACAACTACGTCATATGTTGAAGCAGGTTATATATTTTTAGTCTACTGGTTATTGAAAGTTTTCAACAGCAACAACAACAAGGACAATACTATACGATTACTAAGACTACGACTACAACTACTACTACTAATAATAATAATAATAATAATAATAATAATAATGAGCTTGTTATGTGAATGTTGGGTAGTCAGTCGTATCCCACAAAACAAATGACATGTTTGTTTTGTAAACAAACAAAAAAGAAAATGACCATATACAGTATTGATACAGAATGTATTGATAAAGAATATTAAATAGCTGTCTGCAAAGTATGTGTTTAGCTTTAATAGCCTACTTAAAGGCTTGCTATTTTTTACAGTTATTTACTGCTTTAGACACAAATTACATGAAATGGTAACAAACGTTTCAACATATTTCAGCAGTCTTCTATAGTGTTGCAAGACGACGAACGTAGAAACATTCGCATTCACGCCTCAAGTCGGCTTCACTGCGCTCATTCCTTGCTAGAAATCAGTCCATATTTTTTTTCCAGCATTCACGGCGTTAGTTCTGTCTTTGTGTGTGATATCAAAGCCACTGCGTTTGAAGTTGTCATTGTTTTTGCTTTGCTGTGGAGAGTGGCTTCTGCAGAAATAATGTCATGTTTTGTTTTATGTTTTGGTGGGTTGAAATTAAGATTCACAATATTATCGCATTCTAATGCTAACGTAAAGGCGCTGCACACTGAAACCTTTACCTCTCTGTCTGCCGCTGAACTGGTTGACGTATCCCAACTCCCAAAATGAAATAGAACTGATCACAGTTGCTGTTAAGTTGCTTTCAGAACTCTGGTAGGAACAGCTTCCCCGCGCGCCCAAACAATGAAGTAAACTAAACTCAGTTAACCTTGAGTTTATGTATGAGAAACTAATATTGTGCAAAGTAATGCAGGTAAGCATATTTGTATAATGCCTAAATGTATTTAGCAAAAAAGTATTGTGAAGTGTTCTAAATGAAGTATTTTGAGATCTATATGATATAGGCTATACATAATAAGAAAAAAAATATATTATACTAAATGGGCATCAAAGTGGTTTCAGCAATAATATACATTTGGGAGACAATACAAGAAAGATTGGAGCCAAAGAGAATTTTGCTGTCCCTCTCTTGCTCACAGACAGAATATCTCTCTGTAAACTCTTTTTTTTATGTTGCATTCACCAGTCAATCTGGGTGTCAATACTGTATAATAATATTACTAGCACCTAAATACACTCTGGATAATCCACCTCACTCTCAGAGTTCTCCTCACTGATCAGGATTCCACCCTTTGAACTAACAAATATGTCTTAAAATAATGGAGAAAGTAATGTCCTACCGTCACACGCAGCTATTAGAAGCACATACGCTCACGTTTAAGCATGTCTCCGCCCACAAGCTACGACACAAAGACAACCAACGAATCACTGACAACTGGCTGGAGCGACAGCCAATCACTGAGCTGATGAAAATGGTAGTCTCCTGTCTCCTCTCAATGACATAAGATGAAAAACATTATCGAATATGATTTTTTTTTTTCCAAATGCTAGTACTCTATGGACCTTCCTGAATTATCGTACATTTTGGCAACTTTCACAATTATCTATTGTACAATGGTCCAAATTATCGTATAAATAGGATAATTATCATACGTCTGGCAACACTGGGCGGGGCCCAGATGGGTTAATTCCTTAAAGTGACAGTAGCCTAATGTACATAAAAAAAACTTTGACAGTGTTCAAGATAAACGGAAGCACTATGCGGGCCCTTTGAGACTTTGAGTTGCATAGGCCTAAGGTCGGCCCTTTTAAAAGTGTGGGGGGGCATGGCCCCTCTGCCCCCCAGGCTCCGACGCCCCTGACTGGTAACTGCTGAAATAAATATAAATACATACAATATGTGGGTATACAATGAATTTGGTTCTGGGGGTTCAGCACAGTTTTTTCATGTAATTTATTGTTTATGAACACCTAGAAGTTCCTGACTTTACTTGCACATACCTATATACATTCAATGATGTCCTACTTGTTGACAGTAGTGTACAGCAGGGGTGCACAAGTCCGGTCCTCAAATTCCTGAGGTAACATTAAACAATTAAATGATTACGACCTGGAAAGAGGTTAAAAAACGAAGGTACGTGCTGAACAAAGACCAGGAGGTCTTCAGACACAGGGGACTAGAGTTGTGCACCTCTGCTAAGCAGTTTCTGTGTTGCAATGGCATCAGCTGTACAAACACTACTGTGGTGTATACTTTCTCATGTACCAATTTAAGTTGCTTAAAATGATCTAGAATTGTACTGAAATTACACATCTAATTATTAACAGTAAATTCTTCTCGACTTTAATAGCATGTCGATGCCTTCTCCATAGGGCCTCCCTGTCCTGGTTCTAAACTAAACACTACTACCTATCTCTAACCTTGGCTTCAACAGAACAGCTAACCGCTAGGTGATTAATGAGAGTTGGCTGCAGTATTTAATCGATTAGAGAGACAAGCTTTCTCAGCCGATGCCAAGGTAAACAGGAGCCTGACTGATGGATCAGGGATCTCAGGTGCTGTCCTGCCTAATCCTCTCCACAAGAGCCTGAAGTTTGTATTATCAGTTCCACCTGGGAGCCCCCACTTGGCTGATAACTCACTCTGCAGCCCTGAGCTGATCACTGCAGCAGCTGTGCGCTTGGGAGAGCCGGGTCGCTGATGGACCCAGTACAAAGGGACAGGCAATGTTTTCCTTTTCATCACCAAAGAAAAATATTCTGTTGCCCCCTTTCCCGCTTGCTTTGACCACACACACACAGGTCCAGGGTGCGATTTGTCAACAGTGTAAACAGTTAAGAGAATCACTAAGTTACTTATTTATACCAAATCAACTGCTAAAAAATCTTTAGGAATCACATATTTGCCAAATCTGCCATCATGCAGGATAAATGCAGCTATTATTATTTTTATGGATCACAAATTTCAGAACAATACGAGCAGATTACTGAGCCGCTGGAATTAACCTGTAGCCAAGCGCGATTTCTCAAAGCGAGCCTGCCCTGCACAGCCTCCGATTAATACTGCCTGCTCCTCCAAGCCCCCTGAGCTCTCTGTCGTCGTGTCAGTACATGCAGGGGAGAGATCTGCACCTTGCTGCAGCTGCCACCATCACGCCTTTTTTGTAAATTCAAAATCTTTTATCGGCTCCCCCCGGGGGGATGACAACTGAATGTGCAGTACCAGGGATAAAAGCCAGGGAAATCCCCCCCCATCAAACCGCACCTTGCACAGGTCTGTGTGTTAATACAAGGGAATTCATTCCTAGAAAAAATCTCCACAAAGTTGTTTAGCTGCAAAACCCATGTGCCCAGGAGCTCTGCAGAGGGTGTGTGCAAGCTGCCGGCCCCTGTAGGACAAATGCCAGAACTGCAGGTTTCCTTTCAATTCATTGGATGCTTAGCCAGTAGGGTCCGCTGTAGTCATTCTGTCTAGAGCCATTGGGATGTTCCCTGTGAAGATCTGACCATGCATTTGGATTACCACAGTACATTTACAGGCTCATTTTTCAGTTGCCCATGTTTTTCCCATTCCTATACTATGCATTTACTGTTCTCTATCATGGTTAACCATTTATTTTACCATGCTTTGCCACTGTAGTGATTTACCATGCTTTCTTGTGCTTTAGCATGCCTTTACTTAGCTTTTACTATGCTTCATGTCAGAGGTTTAATATTTTCGGTGCTTGGGGCAAGCTTATGGATTGACAGCTCAAAAGTGCAAAATAGGAAAAGACAGTCAGCTGCCCTACACACTACAGAGTCAGGGGAGAGGGAGGGAGGGAGGGAAGGGAGGAGAGAGAGAGAGAGAGAGAGAGAGAGAGAGAGAGAGAGATTGATTGATTGATTGATTGAAAAGGGCTGATACTTGCACTATGCCGTCCCGACCAGGCTTTGTTATGAATTGCTAATTGCAGGCCAGCTGAGGGTCCCTCAAGGTCAGGAGTGTAACTGCTGTACCTGCGAGAGGAAAATGTCAATGGCAAATCAGATTGAGTGCCCTCGTGCTGAAACAGTGATGGATCTGCCCTAGCTAATTTTATTAGTAATGTATTGAGGCTGCTCTGCAGCAAAGGGTGACGCAATATAAAAAAAACAACTGCAGCTCCTCTGCAGGGAAAAGTGTGTTAAACTGGAACAAATAACTCAAGTGAAGTTAGACTGAAGGTGTAGTTTTGCAGTGCCATAATTACATTGCAACTGAAAAGAGAACTCACAATGAGTGTCACATTCTGCTTATTAAACACAACTGCATTTCCATCCGGTGCAAGAGAGAAAGCGACAAAAAAAAAAGTTACAATACAAAGTAAACCAATGAATAAATGACATCTGAAATAAATTACACACATTCTACTGTACAGAAGTGTACTTTTTTCTTTAACAGAATTTTATTGGGTATTGGGTTGCTTATTTAATTTTTTGTTACTGTAATACGGTATGAATTATATTGTTTTTCTTTAAATTTGGAAAGAATATTTGAACATGAAAAAAAACATGTTGGGGCCAGCGCTAGTTCTGGCCTAAAGGGAAGATCACCACCGCTTGAGCGTCCCACCTAGACTGCACGATACACTGCAACGTTTGATATTCGTTGGAAGTTCCCTATCCGAGTCCTGGCTAGGTCTTACCCTCAGCTACTCAGATCAGCTGAAATCCCAATTACGCTGGTATGAATGGAGGTGACAGGTTAATATACTCTCCCCCACCCCCAAAGATAAAACTAATTTAGCATGAATTGGATGTCTCACAGTAGTATGGCTTTATGGCCCTGGAACTGTGGTCACTGCTGGCACAGTGTGGTGTTTGCTTTGCGGCACAGGTGCCAAAATACCATCTCTATATAGATGAGAGGAGAGACATGTCTTTCACTGTGTGCCATGCTGCTGTCAGAAATACTTAGAGAAAAAATTAATCCCATCTGCTGCAGATTAGGGAAAGAGAGGAGGAGATGAGGTTATTTTTGCTGCTACTTAATAGATTGTTTAGAAATGTATCCTATTTTGTTTTAAAAATATTATATACATTAATATTTCACCAGGGTGGTTTTGATTTTAAAAAAAGCCACCAAATATATGCTGTCTTCTGACAGACAGTCAAAACCATTTACATTTCCACATGCCTCCTCTCACCTTAGCTTAAACAACTAAGCCATACTGCTGCTTAGTCCCTTAGTTTTAACCACTGGGCCACACTGACCCTCATACTTCAGCTAGGCCACACTGCCTACCAGTCCCTCAGTTCTAACCATTAGGACACACTGCCTCCCAGTGCCCCCTCAGTTCTAATCACTAGGCCACACTGCCTACCAGTCCCTCAGTTCTAATCACTAGGCCACACTGCCTACCAGTCCCTCAGTTCTAACCATTAGGACACACTGCCTCCCAGTGCCCCCTCAGTTCTAATCACTAGGCCACACTGCCTCCCAGTCCCTCAGTTTTGATCTCGCCCTCCAGCTGTAATTGTGAGTTTGTGATTGACTAGGTTGGCTTGACCAGAATTCCCCTACCCCAGTGCACACACGTGATGGACTTTCATCACCAGCTCAGAATCAGTTGCATTTTTTTTTTTTTTAACCTGAGCCCCTTGCTCTCTCCTGCTGAGGTGTTATGCTATCCTCTTAATGTTTGTTCTTTGCGACTCAAGTATGTTGTAGACACCTTTCAACCAGCAGAAGCCATCTCGGGGAACTGAATAAAATTATTGATGCTGGCAGATTACAGATTTATATTAATTTTTGAGAGGATCATAACATATTTGTGATTCAGTGCCCTTTGCCAGAATCAACAAATAGCTGACTGGTTTTAATATTCCCAAGTGTGGAGCTGGGCAGGCAGGCTGGCTGACTGAACATATATTAAGGTTTAGCACGGCCATTTTACAGTTTACCAATCTTTTTCCCATATCCCTATAGTGTCAGTGGATTGCCTATATTATTAAGTAACACAAAATAAAACTGCTCTTTTTATGACCTAAAGGTGTTGTGCCCTGTCATTTGACACCTACCAAAGCCTATTGACTTTATAATAACCTTGTAACATACCATGTGTTTTTAAAGCTAAATTATTTATCATACTGTATTCTTTTTTTTTTTTTTTACCAGGCTTGTCAATGCTTTGCTTTCCTACACTTTTCCATGTTTTTATTTATTTATTTATTTCTTTAATAATGTGTCTGAGGCATAATTGAAACAGCACTAAAATAAAGCAAAGGGTGTTATATTAGAATCCCAGTTTCGATTTTATCAAAACAGGGCCAGGGAGCGGGCGGTGGTCAGAAGTTTGATTGGCAGGTGGCTGACCTTACAGCCCCTCCCTTAGGTAGTACTGGGTTGTCCTTGGCACTCAGAGCTGGGGTTGTACTGGTTGGCTTTGTTGGCAAGCCAGGTTTTCTCCCAGCTCAAGCCAGCTGTTTGAACTTAAAGATTTAAATACCAGATTCTTAATGAAAACTGCAATTTTATTTGACAGCTGATTGTTTGACAGCTCAGCAAAAGATTGTGGGTGTCCATAGGGTTGGGTATCGTATTGTCTGTTTCTTACCACAAGGGATTGTGGGTCACACACTGGTAGATGTGTGCCTGAGGCTGAATACTAAATGCAGAATCATGCCGAATGGATGAGGCCATACATTGCTTAGACTAGAGGTCTAGATCAATTAACTTTACAGTGAGGTGAAAAAAGGGGGACATTTGAAGTTCAATATATTGTATATGGATCACAATATATTTGGACTAAATTAATACTTTAAAAATATGATAAGATTTGTAACAGCAATTACTGGTAACTGATCAAGCAGTTCAATTATAAATGGATTAACACTTTGCAAAGTGAAACCCGTCTCAACCCTAGTTTTATTTGAGCAACGCACTCCATACAAAGGACAATAGATATTTTTGTTAAAAAAGAATTAGGAATGACTCTGAAGAGCCATAAAGAGAATAAAAACTAACAAATGAAGATTAAAAAAATAAAAACCGTAGCTGTAGTATGAGCATTATTTGAAACAGAACCAAGCTTCCAGAATTACTCTTAGACCTAAGGAGTAATATAAGACTAAAAGCCTTTCTCAGTGTCCCCGAGAAAGATTTATAGTGGAAAACATTTGTCAGTGAATTGTATAAGCTTCTTTCTGTATTACTACACATGCTTTATGAGATGGTTTCACAGACCCACTAATATTGGATGTCATAATGTTACCTTAGGTAAGTTAGCCCAAGATTACTGCTAATGAGGACCTAGACTGAGAACTAAGTCTGGGCTTTCTAAAGTAATGAAATTAAGATTAGTATTGAATTTAATTAGATTTTAGACGTTCCCCAACAATTAGTGACCATGTCTGCAAAGTTAAAATCCCTTTCCAAGTAACAGTGATTAGTCAAACTCCTTGCTGTCTCTTTAAAAAAAAAAAAACAGAAGCTGGGTTTCGCTGCCTTTGAGAGCCCCAGTCTGCCTAATGAGCTATTGATTTCCCGGGCTTCTGTCAGTCGGCTCTCTCCGTGTCAGAGACAAGCTCTCTGTATCGACAGCTCCAACCCCACTGCCACAGCCACAATCAATGATGGCCTGGATATGAGGAGGGAGGAGGGAAGGAGAAGGGGTGAAGCGAAGGAAAGAAGGACAGGCTTTTGTAGGCAGATCCACCATGCAACAAACCAAAGCTTGATCGCTTAACTATTTATATCTATGAGAACTTCAAACACTGTATGTTGGCCAGCAATTTCATGTATCCATTTTTCCTTATTAATCACCTTTATTGAATAAAATACAAATCTATGCAGAAAACAACTCTCTAAGCACAATTTACTCAGTGGAGCTCCCATTCATCTCAAAGAATCTCATTCTCCTTACTAAGGAATGGACAGACCAGCCACAGTCATATTGATGTTTGCTATTTTATAAGTTAAAAAAATTACAGGGCACAAAATCACATACCAACGCATACAACCCAATATGGGAGCAGACACCTTTTTTTTTTTAAATAGAAAAAAATAGTTATTATAATAGTTGATACCATTGTCTCTGAACGTACATGTGGTATATAAAGCATGCAATTTAGGCATGTTAAAGGTCTTAGAACATGGGCCAGATTTTTCTGGAAATTGACATAATTACTGAGGTCTGTTAGCCTTTCTAGCCTTTCTGTCCTCTTAAGTAGCATGAGAAGTGATGGTATACTGTTGAAGCAGGAGAGATTGATATCACCTATACTTTTCTGGAATATTCCAGAGACAAGGCCAGGAACTTGATCGATAAAGCCCCTGGCCATGCTGAGGCTGTCACCTCCAATTCTCTCACTCATCGCCACTGGCTCCTGGTTTTTTAAAGGATAATATTTTGCTGCCTCTTCTCTGTGTAATCATTTGGATAACCGAGGAGAAACCCCTGCTTCGCGCCGGTTACCTGCTCAATATTCCGTGGCCACTGTTTGTTTGGGCGGCTCTTTGTTGCCGTTGGCTAGGCCCGCTGGCTGGGCTGTTGTGCTTGGCCGGAGCTGGTCTAGGAACTGACCTCAGCTGGAATGCAGAGCGGTTCTAAAGCAGCTCTAAATCCTATCATCATGTCTGGGATTAGAAAATACAACAGAAACCATGCAGAGAACCGGACGCCTATCCACTCCACCATTCCCCTTCCAGCCCCAAGGGTCAGTTAAGCACCCAGAGAGAGGGGTCGAATAGCATTGCAGGTAGCCTCTGGTTTACAGTAGATTAGTATGTAGCTCAGTGGTTAGTGTGCTGGGCTGCCCTATGGAAGGTAGTGGGTTTGAGTAACTCAGTGGTTAGAGTTAGGCTGCAGTGGAAGGTAGTAGGTTTCAGTAGCTCAGATTTATAAATATGTTGTTATTACGTCAACTGAGAAGAGGATTCTTTAGGAACATCTATTTAACTTTTCTTATTTTCTTAAGAAAATATGATTTAATGGTTTACATCTAACTGAATGGCAATGCAGTACAGCCAGTAGCCCTGTCCCTAACCCCCTCCACACTCTTACAGGTGTCGAAACCCATGAGTTATTCCCCTCTCAGCTCTCCAATCAGCAGCCATGACTTATGAAGGATGCTGGCAGCAGAGGCCAACTCAGCACCATAGCACCAGCAGAGTGAGATTACGCAATGTCCTCGGCACTGTGCCAACAGCCTGCATTTCCGAGGATAACCGGACGCCAGGCCACAGCAGACGGAGGTGAATTATTAATGTGGTCCTGTACCTGCCAAAGATGAGCTGTCAGGGCAGCTGGGGGTCAAAGCAGCAGAGCAGCCAAGCACTGACTCACGTACCTGAGAGGAACAGTGTGAGGGACTGGGAGACTGTGAGGTCTAGTATTTAGAGCTGAAGGACTGGGAGAGGGTGTGGTCTAGTATTTAGAGCGGAGGGACTGGGAGGCAGTGTGACTTAGTGGTCCCCCAAATTATAAAATAGTTTACTAGTATACTGTAATTAGCGATAAAGTTTTGGAATGTATAGTATTTTTTTTATATGGTAGACCTGACGATCTGGCAGGCAGTGTGGCCTATAACAGAGCTAAGGAACTGGAAGTCAGTCTAACCACTAAATGTGACCTCCAGGGTCAGTCTTGCTCAATAACAGCACAGAACCCACAACCTGGTGGTTCTAGTCACCATATGGTCTGTTGGTAAGTAATGTATGCGATGGTGCAAATGCTTTATGGGCAGGGCTGAGTGAAGCTGTGGAGAGGAGGTGAGCTCGCAGGCTGCTCTGCCTGCCTTGGTTCCCCAGATGTGAGGGCGGTCTGCACAGATTCCCTTGTGATGTTTTCAATCGTGGTGGATTAATACAGAAATGTTCATCGTATTTGTCACCGTTGCAGATGCCAGCTTTTCACTCCAGCTAAAGTTGTGATGCCAGGGAATCGGGTCTAATATTATCCAGATGGACTGCACTGCACCAGCCCAGTAGAGAGATAAAGGCGCATCAATGCAGTCATTAGGCGAGTGCATGAAAAGAGATACACTTTAGCAAACCTAGCACTGCATAAAAATGAAGAAATAATTCCATACATCTTGCAAGGCGTCTATTACCATTTCTACTGGAAAAATTGACATCATAGCAACATACCTGCTTGCTTAGAGAAATTATTTGATTTTATTTGTATTTATTTACTTTTCCTTCCTATTTTGTACAGTTTTCAATAGAGCTCTGGAAAAAACATGTACTGCAGATCAACGAAGCCTGGCAGGTGGAGACACCAAATGATTCTAGAACATTCACACTAAATAGCTCATAAAGGGCATCACGCCTTTAGGTTTTATTGCATTAACTGTTAAATATTTGGGAAACCATTTGCCTAGGAGAAGGGTCCCATCCCAGAAATGACTTTAAAACCAGTGAAATGCAGAATTTTCACAGAGGCACACGACACCTCATGACTGAAGGCCTCCTGCATTGCAAAGGGCGTTACTGACTTAACTGCCCTTTACAATGTTTATGGTTTCACTTTAAAATAACAGCCACAAATGTACATGAATTCCATTGGAATAGCTGTAATTCCTACAGTTTTCTACTTGAATTCATTATGACTAGAGGCAATCCGAATCTGTGTGAAAATATGCAAAAAAACTACGGAAATTCTAAGTAGATATCTGCAGTGTTCTGCAGAGCATCTTATGAGTTAGTATTTGTATTAATAACGGTTTCTAAAAATGTAAACCAAGTAAGCACAATCATATCAAACGATTTATGGGTTAAGTGCTTTCAATTTAATATATCAAGCATTTTTGTCATTAACATCTTTAGAAACTCACACAAAAACATCACATCACATCACTTGAGGCTTCTTATTGGGCCACATTTTCAAAGCTTTAACTCTAGTCTTTAATTAACTACTACTTTTTGAAGGAGACAAAACGTGTTAATTTAATACAATATATTTCAGGTCAATTGACACTACAAAGCATAAAGTATTATGCAATTCTTTTGAATTAGTGGTCAGCTTATCTTTGTTATGTATTTCTGTGCATTTTGAAAAGAAATCTCAACAACTTTAATGGCAGGTCTTGTGCAGCGTGTTTTGGAGGGTGACGGATCGTGGAAGTGTGAATCCAGCACTGATAGTCGACACACGGCACACATCTGGAAGTCATCCTTATTGGGGAAAATCTTCCAACTGCGTTCAGCAATAATTTATTAGGGCTAGAACAGGCCTATATTTTTTAAAATCCATGGAACAGATGAGAAAACATTTTTTGCACTAAGCGTATCTGGTGTTTTTTTTGGCCCGAGTTTTTCTTCTTTGATAAATTAAAAAGTTATTGCATCACTAAGTTCGGCTCTGAAATATGCTTTGCTCACAATAGTGTTGGTGCGTGCTAATGATCTGCATTTATGCAGCGTGTCTGTGTGCAGGGAAGTGTGCTCAGCGTCACTACATGTTAGATTAAGTTGATTGGATAAAGGATAAGCCCTGACAAGAGTGTGGTGTGCGCCGTGTCACCACTCATTACACACAATCCACAGCTGCACGGGTTAAGGCTCATTGCAGATGTACCTTTTCGGTTTCCCCAAACAGAAAAAAGGAAACCTACATTTTTTTCTTTGATTTGCTTTCCAAGGTGTTCGGAAAGCAAGTTCTCTTCCCTCTAGGTTTTATTATTTTAATTGTGTTTTATTTTGTGCCCACGCTGTTATCCCATAGTTTAATACACTCCACCACACAAGGATTCCTTCGGATCATAGCGCCCCCTGCTGCTTGAGAGAGCCGGGGCAGGCGCAGCTGCTTCTCCCCCACACACAGTTTAATACCCTTCACCACACAAGGATTCCTCCGGAGCATATTATTATTATTATTTGTTTATTTAGCAGACGCCTTTATCCAAGGCGACTTACAGAGACTAGGGTGTGTGAACTATGCATCAGCTGCAGAGTCACTTACATCTCACCTGAAAGACGGAGCACAAGGAGGTTAAGTGACTTGCTCAGGGTCACACAATGAGTCAGTGGCTGAGGTGGGATTTGAACTGGGGACCTCCTGGTTACAAGCCCTTTTTCTTTAACCACTGGACCACACAGCCTCCTATCATAGCGCTCCCTGCTGCTTGAGAGAGCCGGGGCAGGCGCAGCTGCTTCTCCCCCACACACAGTTTAATACCCTTCACCACACAAGGATTCCTCCAGATCATAGCGCCCCCTCCTGACCTGTTAGTGTAGCCAGGTCAGGAGTGTGTCAAAATCCTCTTGACAAAGAAATAGAACTCTGTGGCACAAAAAAGTAGTAATTGCTTATCTGTGAGGGAGAATGGAGTGTGCAGTAGACAGAATATACCGTAGATACTTTAAGACCTGAGAGGCCCCTGCAAGGATTGTGAGAGACTAGTTTTCACTCTACTGCAGCAGGATGCACAACAACACGCAATGATATTAAATACTGCAAACAAGCCCCTTCACCCGTGCCCGATTCTGTAGCCCTGCTATCCCTCACTTTAATGGTCAGCATTAAAATAAAATAATTGACACAAATTATCCTAATTAGTCATACATTACATAAAGTCCTGAAGCCATGGAAGAGATGCCGAAAAGCACCTGTGGAAAAAAATAAACATATTTTGCCAGCGTATTCAAAAGCCCGTCCCTGTGGACGTTGCTCGTGCTGGCGCTGGCACAGGGGCAAGCAGAGGTCAGAGTAGGGCAGAGTGGTGCCAGGAAATCATTGGCTTAGCCCATCCGCTGCAGAGGATGTAGCCCACTGTGGGGTCTGCAGCTGAACTGCTGCTCTTAACTGTACATTGGTCCCCATTCATCAGAAGTGTTTGGCTCCAGGGTGCAGTTCACTTTCTGGGTTGCTTTTTTTCAATAGTTTTGTAACATTGCCAGTTTGTTTTTTCTTTCTCAAAAATGGTGCAAAATGCACATGGGTGCGAAAACTTATTTTGGTAACTAATAAGGGTCTTTATTTTTTTACTGCAGTTTTGGAATTCGTAGCTTTTGTTATCCCATGTATACATTACATATGCATTGTACTAAACAGTGCAGTAAGTAGAAAGTAATGACTTTGCTAACCCCTTAACGATGTAGATAATCTGTGGGTGCAGTCCAGTTCAGCTGTCACTATTCTTCATTTAGTGCAGCTTGAAAACAATGTACTTCTCTTTCTTCTCTCAAAGTGCTGTACAACACTAAGACCTCCCAGGTGCAAAGTCAAATAGAAAAGAGATTTGAACCTCAAAATGACATGGTTTCGTTCATTTCAACTAATTGTGCATTAATGTGTAGAATACAACAGTTTTACTGTTTCTCCTTAATTGCTAGTATCTTTATGACCTCTAATTAAAAAAAATTGCTACGAGGACGAGGACGAGGATGGTTACTGGCCTTACTGGAGCGAACAGAAGTGTCTGGGGAAGGAGTGGACACAGCCATGGCCCAGGGAGTGAGGTCATCATCTCCGCTGGCAGTCACAACATCCCCTCTCTCGTTCCAGGCACCGGGAGAGCCAACGGGAGACAGCAAGAGGGACAGACCTTTGAACCCCCAGCCAAGCCACTCAGCAGCTCCTCTTTAGCAGGGATTCCGAAACTGGCTCTCTGACTCACTCTCTCTCACCAACTGAGACGCTCCCTGTGTCTCTTCAGTTGCTGAGAAACCCAAACATTCCAGATGAAAAGAGCCGATAGCTTATAGAAGAGATGTTCAGATTTTAATACTTTTGGAAAGAAATCCATGAGTGCAATGCCTATACTCTGCAGGGTGTTCTAAGTTCCAAAGACCCCACATTGAGATTATGAACCCCACAGGAAATGTGATCAAATGGGACAGGCAAAAGGTTGTTTGTAAATGTTGTTACAGGAGTTATTTTCCAATAATAACCTTTTAATACATTTGATAGAATCTACCAAGCATCTGTTAGTTGTCGTGAAGTGACACACAACAGTTAGGTTCAGCACACACACATAGCAATATTCAGTCATGTGAGGGACAGTCCATTTACACAACAGTGATGATCTAAACAGTGGCAGATCTTTAACTCAATATTCATTTTTAACATCACTAAATACAGCAATGGAGAAAGACCTGGGAGGTTGAAGTCTGTTATGATCTGCTGGAGTTTATACCATTAAACTACTAGCTGCACCTTCTTTACTGGCACTGTTCTGTGCTGTTGCTTGTGCCTGGGCTCTGCACTTTCGTTGCACTGTGGTACAGTATGGGAACAGCTGCTCCTTCAGGGATTCAGCTCAGTATGTGTTAATAACAGCACTTGTGCTGGAATGCTGGGGACCTTAAAGAAAACACAGTCTGAGGTCATTTGCTAAAGCTGGCCTCTTTACTGGCTGTAAGGTAGAAGCTGAAGTTTGTCCTGGAAACAGCTCTGTAACCACATCAGGCGGCCGAGTGAAGCCGAGCCCGCAGGTGTGGAGTCACAGCTCAGCCCCGACAAATTACACAGTTTATATAAATGAGCACAAAACGAGCTGACTTTCTGACTTCAGCTTCACTTAAAAAGGAACCTCTGCAATGCGTCCTTTTTTCTGCATCTTGGGGGCTCAGCAGCTGGCCAGAATGTGCTATAACTCTATTTAACTTTCTTTAAAATTCTTAAATTGTTAACAGGCTCCAGCTCAGAGATTTGATTTTAGAATATATATATATATATATATATATATATATATATATATATATATATATATATATATATACAGTACTGTGCAAAAGTTTTAGGCAGGTGTGAAAAAATGCTGTAAAGTAAGAATGTTTTCAAAAATAGACATGTTAATAGTTTATATTTATCAATTAACAAAATGCAAAGTGAGTGAACAGAAGAAAAATCTACATCAAATCAATATTTGGTGTGACCACCCTTTGCCTTCAAAACAGCATCAATTCTTCTAGGTACACTTGCACACAGTTTTGAAGGAACTCGGCAGGTAGGTTGGCCCAAACATCTTGGAGAACTAACCACAGTTCTTCTGTGGATTTAGGCAGCCTCAGTTGCTTCTCTCTCTTCATGTAATCCCAGACAGACTCGATGATGTTGAGATCAGGGCTCTGTGGGGCCATACCATCACTTCCAGGACTCATTGTTCTTCTTTACGCTGAAGATAGTTCTTAATGACTTTCGCTGTATGTTTGGGGTCGTTGTCATGCTGCAGAATAAATTTGGGGCCAATCAGATGCCTCCCTGATGGTATTGCATGATGGATAAGTATCTGCCTGTACTTCTCAGCATTGAGGAGACCATTAATTCTGACCAAATCCCCAACTCCATTTGCAGAAATGCAGCCCCAAACTTGCAAGGAACCTCCACCATGCTTCACTGTTGCCTGCAGACATTCATTCATGTACCGCTCTCCAGCCCTTCGGTGAACAAACTGCCTTCTGCTACAGCCAAATATTTCAGATTTTGACTCATCAGTCCAGAGCACCTGCTGCCATTTTTCTGCACCCCAGTTCCTGTGTTTTCGTGCATAGTTGAGTCGCTTGGCCTTGTTTCCACGTCGGAGGTATGGCTTTTTGGCCGCAAGTCTTCCATGAAGGCCACTTCTGACCAGACATCTCCGGACAGTAGATGGGTGTACCAGGGTCCCACTGTTTTCTGCCAGTTCTGAGCTGATGGAACTGCTGGACATCTTCCGATTGCGAAGGGAAGTAAGCATGATGTGTCTATCATCTGCTGCAGTAAGTTTCCTTGGCCGACCACTGCGCTCACGGTCCTCAACGTTGCCCGTTTCTTTGTGCTTCTTCAAAAGAGCTTGGACAGCACATCTGGAAACCCCTGTCTGCCTTGAAATTTCTGCCTGGGAGAGACCTTGCTGATGTGGTTTAACTACCTTGTGTCTTGTTGCTGTGCTCAGTCTTGCCATGGTGTATGACTTTTGACAGTAAACTGTCTTCAGCAACCTCACCTTGTTAGCTGAGTTTGGCTGTTCCTCACCCAGTTTTATTCTTCCTACACAGCTGTTTCTGTTTCAGTTTCAGTTAATGATTGTGTTTCAACCTACATATTGAATTGATGATCATTAGCACATGTTTGGTATAATTGTTTAATCATACACCTGACTATATGCCTACAAAATCCCTGACTTTGTGCAAGTGTACCTAGAAGAATTGATGCTGTTTTGAAGACAAAGGGTTGTCACACCAAATATGGATTTGATTTAGATTTTTCTTCTGTTCACTCACTTTGCATTTAGTTAATTGATAAATATAATCTATTAACATGTCTATTTTTGAAAGCATTCTTACTTTACAGCATTTTTTCACACCTGCCTAAAACTTTTGCACAGTACTGTATATATATATATATATATATATATATATATATATATATATATATATATATATATATATATATATATATATATATACAGTATATTCAATACTATATTGAAATAAAGTAACAAAAGGAAAAAAAAAATTGATATCTGCATACGTAAAAGGAGCCTGGAGCGCAAGCCCAGATCCTTGTGGTCAGTGTCTTGGACGAGGAGACTATGGTCTAGTGGTTAGTGTCAAGGACTGGGGTGGCAGTGCGGTCCAGTGGTTAGAGTTGCATCCAAGCCCTCGTCTTATTATTAATATTGTTATTGGAGTTGTTAAGGATACTTACAAATTGCCAAAAGATTATTTCTTTTTTTTTTCTCCTAATAACCGGTTTATTAGAAGTAATATTTGCCAGTTCTTGTTGATAATAACCTGCTGCACAGTTTAGGTTTAATGTGCACAATGGGGTTAAAGCTGCCTCCTCTTTTCGGTATTGCTTTTGATTCTAATTAGATCTTGTCTAGCCGTTCGGCCAAATATTTTAATCACACTTGTTTTTTTTAAAGGATAACTTTCATGTTTCTTTTAAGTCCCAATACAGTGTTCTGCACCCCCCTAATTTGTAAGAAAAATATTATAATAAATTAAAGAGGATAAAACAATGAAAAGTCCCAGTGTAACGTTACATCAGCCCTGCAGATCAGTAATGTCTGATTAAGAACACTTGCTTCTATAACATGTACCATATGAAACAAATACTATTGTGTACGACTGCTCTGCAGAAAATACTATAGTGCTCAAATGGTATTTTAAGTCCTATAGGATTTTTGGCAGAACTACAGTATACCATATAGTATTTCAATACAGGTTTATTATGGATTACCTGAGACCTACATAACCTTTTGACCTAGTGCAAAATGTATTCATTTTCTATTTCTGAACGGGGGGATCACACTGCAGAACTAGTAACAAGTTATTAATGAACCAATTGCATAAAATGTGTTTACTGTGTTTAAGGGTGTTTTACTTTCATATATGTTATAACAATACCTGTAAGATGTAGAGGACCTTGATGTGATGTTTTCTATCTTCCCAGATCACGTGACATAACTTTCAGTACTTTTTCGGCATAATGAACTGCTTCAGGCAACTCCGATCTATCCCGAAGCTTGGGGGTATATTAACATTTTTGACTGCAGTCCCAGAATTAGCGTATTCATTCTTTCCGGTCAGGAACCCTGATAAAAGTCAATTGATGCACCTATTATTATTCTCCCTTGAGAGCTTCCCCGAGCTAACTTTTACAGACACTGCTCAGGTTGCTAGGAAACATTCTGCTTTCTGTGATGTGCAGCAGTGCCATCTGGAGTGAATGAACTTAATGGTCCATCAGTTTTAGGCATGTTTTTTATTTGTATTTTTAGACACCATTAAAACATAATTTAACATTTTTTTTTGTAAAATACCTACAGCAACGGTAATTGTATTTAGTAAAGCAAGTGAGCAAGTGTTTAGTTTGACATCGTCTGTCCTGTTTCTACCCGGAGACTCATTCATGATGACCTGTCATTCCGACATTTTGTGTATGCTCTTTATTAATTAATTATGTTATACTACCATTACCCTGATAGTAGAAAAAAAGACTGCCTGCGTATGTATAAGTATACTTGGGTTCCATTGTATAAATCTAAACATTGGCGTACCTAGATACAGCTGCTCTTATTAATCTAATCTATATTAATCCAGCAGTGTTTTTTGCTCTAGGGGTGATGTATTGACTGACTGGTTCATATAACTACAAAAAATACAATTACACTACAGGAAAATGTACACATTTATAAACTTCAAACTATAAATTAGGCCCCCTTGTGTTTTACGGTGTAGCCTTTGTGACTTTGTGAAGTGAAAGTTCTTGTGTGGCTTTTGGAGCAGTGCCCTATCCGTATGATTTGAAACTTCTCCATACCACCTCCCCCCTTCGACCTCTAGTGTGACCTCCGAGGATGTTTGACAGCTCGAGCAATCCCGCTATCAGTCACGCTAATCTCTGATTCGTTTAACATCCATCATAGTGTTTATCTCTGATAATTGGCACCATTGATTTCTCATTTCTCGGGTCTGATCAGTCAGATCGTGCCGACTGGCCCTGGGGGGTTGTGTCCCTTGCTCAGGGGCCTCTATCTCTCTCTCTCTCGGGGGGGGGGGGCGCTCACCAGGAGGCTGTTTCCAGCACTAATCGCCCCCCTGAGGCCCAGCATGTGTATTTTTTCCGAGTGACATCAATATTGAATTCCCATCTCAGGCATCGGATTACCCAGGAAACAGTCTCCAGCAGCCCCCCGGGACCCTTTCAATTTAACTGATTTATTTTAACTTGTACATTAAATATCAGTTTACAGCTTTCGTCCAGAACACAAACATGCTCTGTATCCCCTGTTGAATTAATAACAACGCTGTACTAATAATGCGCTGAACTACAAACACAGCCTGCGAGTCACGGTGTTTCAGGGAAGAAGAAGAAGTTAAATGAAAAAGGCACACAACACATACTGGTGGTTACATTAACTATCTGCTGTTTAACATTGTTCAGTATTGTATAAAATTGGTAATTATGAGTAGCTCAGTGGTTAGAGTGCCGGCCTGCAGTGTGGAAGGCAGTGGGTTTGAGTAGCTCAGTGGTTAGAGTGCTGGCCTGCAGTGTGGAAGGCAGTGAGTTTGAGTAGCTCAGTGGTTAGAGTGCCGGCCTGCAGTGTGGAAGGCAGTGGGTTTGAGTAGCTCAGTGGTTAGAGTGCTGGCCTGCAGTGTGGAAGGCAGTGAGTTTGAGTAGCTCAGTGGTTAGAGTGCCGGCCTGCAGTGTGGAAGGCAGTGGGTTTGAGTAGCTCAGTGGTTAGAGTGCTGGCCTGCAGTGTGGAAAGCAGTGATTAGATTGCTGTGCTACAGTGTGGAAGGCTGTGAGTTTGGGGAGCTCAGTGGTTAGGGTTCTGGTGTGCAGTGTGGAAGTACTGGTTTTGAGTAGTGCAGTGGTTGGAGTTTTTCTGTGCTGATTCAATTGTTTTTAATATGCCATTTCCACCTCTTACAGTGACATGTAAGCTGACTGGCTCCATCTACTGTAGTTTAGCCCCCTCCAACACAACCACCACAACCACCACTACCACCACCACCAACCAAAGGGTCATTACTTCATGTCTTTGCGTACTTAGGTCTTAGGTGCTGTACATATGCTAACCAACCAGTGAAAAGATTGACTCAAGCCAATAATATTTCATCATTATATGTTTTCAATTAGCCAAAGCTTACATGCTGTATGAATATAGCATGGCCAGATGAGGTGACAAAACAAGTTAGAAATGGCAGTTTTTAAATGGTTCCAGATCTCTATGCTTTTTAAATCATCTGCTGTGCAGTCGCACTAATTGGAATGTTTATAAACACGAAAAGGCTGTTTATAGCTTTAATTAATGAGAGGTGTTGCCATGCCAACACAACCACAAAACTGCATTTTAATTAAACTATGTAATTAGTTACTTCAAAATAAAGGTCTGTTTTATGTGTTTTTTTAGGTATTTCTTGAAAGATTTAACATAATCTGTTTATCTAGGACATTTTAATCTTGAAATAAAGATGGTTTATTTGCAGAATCTTTTCTCCATAAATATGCAGTCAATTCTCGTTAAAACTAACTCAGATTAGACGAATTTCCTGACACTACAAATTTTCCACATGGTCCTGGGTACATTTAGCAGTAGTTTATTGTAAATGTATTCTTATAAAATGAATTCACTTAACACAAATTATTTTGGAGCCCCCCAGGGAAGAAATCATCCAAATTCAAACAGCTGAGTGCAAAGGATATTGGGAAATGTTTTCTCTTCCATTCAGAGTAGCGCCTCTGTTCTGTATGTTAGTGCTGTTCTGGGACTGCTGATCCCATGATGCATTTCGAGTTGGCATACTGCTCATGCATCAGTGTCATTTCCATGAAGCAGATCAAAAACATGCACTATCTTTGCAGACAAAAATAGCAGTGAATAATGCACCACTATACAAGAAAAAGACAGATGTTGCTGCACAATGTCAACCATTCTAAAAACTGGGGTACAATAATACAGGCCTATGAACAGCAAACTGTGGATGCAAGTTGTCAGACGAAGCCTTGCTTTTAGGGTTTAAAAATGCCCATGATCAGAATGGACATGCAGCTTTCAAGAGCAGTTCATTTGCAATGTATACTTTTTAAAAGTTCAGTATATGTTAAATAAAATGCACAGTACTTTTAAATGTATAATACTTTTCATTGTTCTGTAATTGAAATTTGATGTCAGTATTACTATAACTTCAATAAAAACTGGTCATTTGGTCACACACCAGTTTTCATTTACTTTTTAAACCAGCTTGGTAACTATTTGAGTTTAAATTTCTCAGGCACTGAAACTGTTCCCTATTCCCACAGTCTTGCATTTACATGATATTGTTCTGATTAAAAATGTGCATGAGTAAATAAAGATAGATTCTGTTCCTTATTACAGAGCCCATCTGCTCCCCAAATCCCCCCTCCCCACTCTCTCTCTCTCTCTCTCTCTCTCTCTCTCTCTCTCTCTCTCTCTCTCTCTCTCTCTCTGCTGTTTGAGTGCAGCAGCTCATCTGGATCCAGTTAGAGTCTTTGATCTCCAGACTGATGTTTGCTGATGGCTCTGGACAGAGATCGAGAGGCTGAGTGGCGATTGGCAGCAACCGATCCACCTGCTCCCCTGAGGAGAGACCGCAGTGCACACCCGCTCACACACACACACACACATACCATGGCTGGGGGAGACCACAGTACACTCATTTGCACACTCGCAATAGAGAACCAAGCAAACCAATCCGCTTACACACTCTAGCTCTGCATCTTCACCCATTCACACTAGTGCTTTTCAAGGTCAGCATTCAAAATACGAAAATCAACTTTGTGATTGTCACAGGCCCTGCTATATTGTAAACCACAAGCCCTGGTTCTTGGCAAAAACTATTTCACACAACAATATGGAACTGAATGGTTAAGTAGAAGAATGTGTTGCTGTCCTGTCACTTAGCTATCTGAAATACACCTTTCTTCTGGGAAAGCAAAAGTTTCTATAATAATTATTGCAAGTAGACACCATTATGTAGTTGTAGCCATTTCATTCTCATACTTAGACTACACTAAATCAACACTAAGAATTACAATTACCTGTCATTACTGTTCATCCCTGGAGTCCCTGTAACAGGTGTAGGGACAACCAGGATCTACGACGTCAATAAAGATCTCCAGAAAGAGGCAGGCAAGGATTCTGAGTAGCAAACCGCTGTTGACTCCGCAGGATGTGGAGAACAAAGACTCTTAATAGCTTTAACAAGCCTTCCTGAGGCTTAACGATCCAGCAAACACCTGCTAATTGCACTGATCTTCCTGTTGATTTCTCGGTGGCTTCATGTGTTAGACTCCATGTGTTGCATCTCACACCCCGCACTGCGAGCTCAGCTGGTGGGCATAAAACCCAGGGCTAACTGACACCTCCATTCTGCTCCACCTCCCTCCCTCTCACACACACTGAAGGTACCACACATTTGTAGAAATGTTCGATTTGTAATAAGGTTTTCCCAGCTGAAAATCTCTGAAACCAAATCGACGAGCAGTTAATATTGTGGATATGCATCCTTCAAGAAAACCCTAGAAATAAGGGTGAGGATGGTTAGCTGTGTAGTATCTACTTTGATTTTCCAGAATACCAAATTAAAAAATGCTTTACTTTGTATGAATATGAACACATTTCAGTTATAGGACCCAGGGCCTGCACTGGGTTACCTAGTGTTTGAGGTGGCGCCCTCAACTAAAGAATTACTGTTGGGTAATATTTGTTTATACTCCATTAGTTGACAATAAATCTTGGTGAATAGCTTTAAACTAGAACAAAGTGTTATTATTAATAACGATGTTGAATATTAAGTAATGTTAATAATGATTCCTCCAAAGTTGTTGGGTTCTTAAAACTCTTTATTGGATAATTCAAGCAGATGTATAAACAGCTAAACCGCTGTCACAGTCACCATCTTTGTTCTCACTGCCTCACACTCTCTCTAGCCTAAGCTAATCAATCACTGAGTCGATCACTCAGGCATAAGCAAGTCAGCTACTGAATTAACATTGCATCCAGTAGTTAACATTAACTGTTCAGAAATGACTGTAAATACGATTTACCAGGAGCCTGTTAATTAACATACTAAACATATCCCATAATAATTGAATGTAGTTTCTTTACTCTCAATCCCACTCCCCCCGACCCTCATTTACCCTTTTTCTTTTTTTTAAATTCCATCTACTCAAATGGCAATGCAATGCTTCCAATTGTCTAGCCAAGCACAATGACAGAGAAACAGAATAAATATTATTATCAATCAAAAACAATATCGGTTCACTCTACTCCATGCATTGCTTCTCTCTAAGACACTAAAACACATAGCCAGTAATAATAATAATAATAATAATAATAATAATAATAATAATAATAATAATAATAATAATAATTGGCTAACAGAGTAATGATCTGGGATGGGAAACGCTGAGGTAGTAGAGGGCCTAAATAAACACTGAAAACCTTTCGGACCATGCATTTATTTTAGTGGACTAGCCGCTACATAACTGAGAAATATTTGCTATAATGAATGCAGCATGTCCCTTATAGCAAATAACTTTTTAATTAAAAAAATATATATATGCAAATACATTTTAAACATACATTTTTTTTTCAGTGTGCAGAAGAGTATGGGATTAATAAATGATCATGCAAAAAAAAAAAAAGAAAAACATTTTGGCATCTTGTCAGTCACTCAGAGTGAAACTTGTGGTTCAAGTTAGGCCACGACTTGGAGATAGGCATTGGGGATTAACTTTTCTTTAAAAAAAAATCATGCTCCCACCATGAAGACCTATTTTTCTCTACCTATCTTTCTTTTATTATAAAAAGGCAGAAGAATCGTTGACTGTTTTGCCAGGGGTGTAGGATTGGCTCTATGCTCTGCTAGATTCTAGCACCAGGGTACCTCATATAGCTCCAGCAACATTGCATTTTGGCGCTAGTAGACATGTAAAAAAGTTTTTGTTTTTATTTTATTCCTAGCAACCATAGATGATGGTAGTTTTCTCATTGGGTCTGGATTACTCCAATATGGGTGTGATTAGACATGGAATACGTTTTGTTAAAAATATTTACTGTAACACAAAACCTAAAAACTCATTAAAGAGCAGGGGGAGGAGGGGCTTGATTCGGACGATGCTTGATCATTAAGCACCAGTAGGCCTTCTAAACTGTTTTGAAAGTTTAGCACCAATGTTTGTAAATGCTTCGCTTAAGCCCGGTGCACACTGCCCATGCGATCAACAGGGAAGCGATTCATCAGTCGCATTGGGCAGTGTGTTGTGCTTTGCGATGCGATGCGACTTTACAGGATCGGACGATTGATTTCAGTCGGCTCACAAAGTTTAAACGTGTTTAATATTTTGCGAGTGTGTGCCAGGCTTCACCACCTCAATAGCGTCACAGCGGCAATACACAAACCTGACACTTGACACATACAATTTTCCTTATATTGCATACTAGTACTGTACAGCATACACACTACCCAAACAAGCACTCAACCCTGCCCCCTAGCTATATGTTTTCCACATTGAAAAAGACACTTTAGATTTTGAGCATGCTTATCATAGTTCCAGTGCAGTAGTCAAGTCCAGCTCTACTCTGATGCTGTTTCTGCTATACTGAACCTTCACTGTAGTTTGGCAGCAGCTGTTTTCAATGCTCCACTGGTTCTCCTCCTGTGTGACTGAAATTCCGTTGTCTTCCAGTTTGTCCTTGAAAAGGAGATTTAGATCTCAATGTCTTTTGCTGGCAAAATATTTCTCAATAAATAACCACAAAAAAAAAAAATAAAAAAAAAAACCTCATCTCTATGTTGGCCAAACAAATTCCCTGTGGTCACAATGAAGTGCAGGAAAGTATAGGAAGAAAGAGCTGTATAAAATGGAAATAACATAAAAAACCCTGGTATAACATGGTTTATATCACAAGCATGGGTATATTTAGCATGGGATACATTTCTGTTATTCCACTTAATGTGTCTTTGCTTACATTCCAGTCCAGCGGTGTACTGCTGAAATTCAGAACGGAGCTGCGCTTCGCTAGATCAAATAATACTGCCACCAATACGGGCTTTATAACAGATTTCTATTGTTGTTTTAATTTGGACCCTAATTCCTTTGAGTTTAGTCAAGACATGCTGTTTCCTAACTCAAGGCCCTATCTGAAAACACATTGCGAACAGGCCATAAACAGGGTTTGAAATTAACCTGTGAAGAAGTAATATATGGTAAACATAAACCAGACAGAAGCAATGTAAAACATAATAGAAACATGACAAAACATATGTGGGAAAAAGCATAGTGAAAGCATGGAAATATGTGCCACATGAAATCCATCCAGCATTGCTGACCTTGATTTCTCCATGGACACTCATTGTATAACATTCACTACAGTCTTACATCTTTATGAGTTAATCATGTTAATAGTTCATGACTTAACCTGGTTTAAACATCATATAGAAATCTTAGCAGTGTGTAAAGGGAGATATAAATCTCGACTTGAAGGGGATTTAGGGCTGAAGGCTGCTGTCGAAATGGCTGCTGGTACATTTCAAAGTCAAAGCGTTGTCATGTTAATGGTGTTTTATGTCTGGGTCAATTTAAACTCCTTCAATCTTCTTCTCAACAACGATCACACTGCCTACTGTAGAGCGGCACCTTCTGACAGTTCATTCCTCTCCGCGCCAGGGTAACTGTTCCAGATAAGAGGAATGTGTGGAACATCACAGTGATTGCTGCTCCTTTATTGGAATTACAGGCACTGGGGAGGGAGGAAGGGGAATGGGTTTGATTTTCTGCATGCTTCAGTCTGGAGAGAGACAGACTGTTAAAATAGCCGCAAATGCCTCTGTGATGTCTTTTTACAGAAACTTAAAAAAGAAATAATGAAAACTACATGAAACTGGCATCTGCAGCTGTATACACTTTACATTGTGTAAAGCACTGCTGCATTTATTGACAGATTTGAAATTTCTATAAGCCAGTATGAGACCAATGCGTAACCACATATAACCATCAAGGAAACGCTGGACTTGTCACAAGGGTATGTTACACAAAGGAGTTGAATAGTGTGATGCGTGCAGTATATTTGGGTAGATGCAAAGATGGGTTGGGCTTTAAAAGCAGCTCAATAGAGTGGTGCCTGACTAGACTAGACTATAATTGGGGGATCGAAGTGTATTGCCCAAATCAGTGTAGGTTTTCCAGTAGGGTATTATCTAACTTATATGCTGTGACTAATTCGGATTCCTCCTTTTATAAGAGCTGGCTCTATTAACATTACCTGGGAATCTACCATTTCCTTTTAGGGGCAAACCCTGTATAGTTCCAGTTAGGTTGATGTAATCCATGGTGATTTGCCAGTGCCTAAATGCTCTTAAAATCCCAAATTGATAACAACACCCCATAAGAAGAATATTCCAAAGAAACATTAATATGCAGTTCATGTTAATTAACACTTGGTTATAATGCCCTTCAGTGCAAGCCAAGTCTGCATGAAGATAGGTGTACATTTTTTAACCATAGGTTAGCATACATTTTTCAATATCCTTTGATAAGAAGCATGGACAGCTTTGCAGGAAAGGCACCGGTCAAGGGGAGGGACAGTGAGGGCACTGCTGTTGACACTGGATATTGTAAACATGACCCCAGCCTTCATCCTTCACCCTGCCTTTACCCTCACTGCAGGTGCTGAGGACTGCATTGAACTCTCCCTGAGTTCTGCACCCCATGCTGTCTCAGTCCTTGGCCTGAGCCCTGTGAATGGATGCCTCTGTGTCTGTATATAAACAACTGCGTTGTCACGGAAGGGGAGCATATTGAACATTTGTTGCGGCTGCCCTATCAGATACATTTGGTTTGCTGTATTTTTATTTGTTGTATTTTAACTAACCATGTATTATGCATGTATGGTCATTTTGTATATCGGGTCATTGCAGTCCCCATGGCTCGTTCTGTACCAGTAGCACATTTCAGCACTCTGCATCAGCTAGCCCAACCACAGCATGTGTAAATACACCTCAAGCAACAAGTACTAACTGGTAACATGAACTAGTTTAAGGAGTACCGACCAATGCTTTTAAAACATACCTCTTATGAACTATCATTCAGTATCCTCTATACACTACCGGTCAAAAGTTTTAGAACACCTCCATTTTTCCAGTTTTATTGAAACTAGTGTATATTAGATATTTTAAAGACAACACTAAAGATGAAGCGTTACTGCTGCTTCCTGTGTCCTAATACATTAATATGCTTTTAATGTTAAAGACAGTAAGAGGTAATAATAGGGGGGCAGTGATAATGCTGAAGGCAGTAAGAGGTAATAATAGGGGGGCAGTGATAATGCTGAAGGCAGTAAGAGGTAATAATAGGGGGGCAGTGATAATGCTGAAGGCAGTAAGAGGTAATAATAGGGGGCAGTGATAATGCTGAAGGCAGTAAGAGGTAATAATAGGGGGCAGTGATAATGCTGAAGGCAGTAAGAGGTAATAATAGGGGGCAGTGATAATGCTGAAGGCAGTAAGAGGTAATAATAGGGGGCAGTGATAATGCTGAAGGCAGTAAGAGGTAATAATAGGGGGCAGTGATAATGCTGAAGGCAGTAAGAGGTAATAATAGGGGGCAGTGATAATGCTGAAGGCAGTAAGAGGTAATAATAGGGGGCAGTGATAATGCTGAAGGCAGTAAGAGGTAATAATAGGGGGCAGTGATAATGCTGAAGGCAGTAAGAGGTAATAATAGGGGGCAGTGATAATGCTGAAGGCAGTAAGAGGTAATAATAGGGGGCAGTGATAATGCTGAAGGCAGTAAGAGGTAATAATAGGGGGCAGTGATAATGCTGAAGGCAGTAAGAGGTAATAATAGGGGGCAGTGATAATGCTGAAGGCAGTAAGAGGTAATAATAGGGGGCAGTGATAATGCTGAAGGCAGTAAGAGGTAATAATAGGGGGCAGTGATAATGCTGAAGGCAGTAAGAGGTAATAATAGGGGGCAGTGATAATGCTGAAGGCAGTAAGAGGTAATAATAGGGGGCAGTGATAATGCTGAAGGCAGTAAGAGGTAATAATAGGGGGCAGTGATAATGCTGAAGGCAGTAAGAGGTAATAATAGGGGGCAGTGATAATGCTGAAGGCAGTAAGAGGTAATAATAGGGGGCAGTGATAATGCTGAAGGCAGTAAGAGGTAATAATAGGGGCAGTGATAATGCTGAAGGCAGTAAGAGGTAATAATAGGGGGCAGTGATAATGCTGAAGGCAGTAAGAGGTAATAATAGGGGGCAGTGATAATGCTGAAGGCAGTAAGAGGTAATAATAGGGGGCAGTGATAATGCTGAAGGCAGTAAGAGGTAATAATAGGGGGCAGTGATAATGCTGAAGGCAGTAAGAGGTAATAATAGGGGGCAGTGATAATGCTGAAGGCAGTAAGAGGTAATAATAGGGGGCAGTGATAATGCTGAAGGCAGTAAGAGGTAATAATAGGGGGCAGTGATAATGCTGAAGGCAGTAAGAGGTAATAATAGGGGGCAGTGATAATGCTGAAGGCAGTAAGAGGTAATAATAGGGGGCAGTGATAATGCTGAAGGCAGTAAGAGGTAATAATAGGGGGCAGTGATAATGCTGAAGGCAGTAAGAGGTAATAATAGGGGCAGTGATAATGCTGAAGGCAGTAAGAGGTAATAATAGGGGGCAGTGATAATGCTGAAGGCAGTAAGAGGTAATAATAGGGGGCAGTGATAATGCTGAAGGCAGTAAGAGGTAATAATAGGGGGCAGTGATAATGCTGAAGGCAGTAAGAGGTAATAATAGGGGGCAGTGATAATGCTGAAGGCAGTAAGAGGTAATAATAGGGGGCAGTGATAATGCTGAAGGCAGTAAGAGGTAATAATAGGGGGCAGTGATAATGCTGAAGGCAGTAAGAGGTAATAATAGGGGGCAGTGATAATGCTGAAGGCAGTAAGAGGTAATAATAGGGGGCAGTGATAATGCTGAAGGCAGTAAGAGGTAATAATAGGGGGCAGTGATAATGCTGAAGGCAGTAAGAGGTAATAATAGGGGGCAGTGATAATGCTGAAGGCAGTAAGAGGTAATAATAGGGGGCAGTGATAATGCTGAAGGCAGTAAGAGGTAATAATAGGGGGCAGTGATAATGCTGAAGGCAGTAAGAGGTAATAATAGGGGGCAGTGATAATGCTGAAGGCAGTAAGAGGTAATAATAGGGGGCAGTGATAATGCTGAAGGCAGTAAGAGGTAATAATAGGGGGCAGTGATAATGCTGAAGGCAGTAAGAGGTAATAATAGGGGGCAGTGATAATGCTGAAGGCAGTAAGAGGTAATAATAGGGGGCAGTGATAATGCTGAAGGCAGTAAGAGGTAATAATAGGGGGCAGTGATAATGCTGAAGGCAGTAAGAGGTAATAATAGGGGGCAGTGATAATGCTGAAGGCAGTAAGAGGTAATAATAGGGGCAGTGATAATGCTGAAGGCAGTAAGAGGTAATAATAGGGGGCAGTGATAATGCTGAAGGCAGTAAGAGGTAATAATAGGGGGGCAGTGATAATGCTGAAGGCAGTAAGAGGTAATAATAGGGGGGCAGTGATAATGCTGAAGGCAGTAAGAGGTAATAATAGGGGAGCAGTGATAATGCTGAAGGCAGTAAGAGGTAATAATAGGGGAGCAGTGATAATGCTGAAGGCAGTAAGAGGTAATAATAGGGGGGCAGTGATAATGCTGAAGGCAGTAAGAGGTAATAATAGGGGGGCAGTGATAATGCTGAAGGCAGTAAGAGGTAATAATAGGGGGGCAGTGATAATGCTGAAGGCAGTAAGAGGTAATAATAGGGGGGCAGTGATAATGCTGAAGGCAGTAAGAGGTAATAATAGGGGGGCAGTGATAATGCTGAAGACAGTAAGAGGTAATAATAGGGGGCAGTGATAATGCTGAAGGCAGTAAGAGGTAATAATAGGGGAGCAGTGATAATGCTGAAGGCAGTAAGAGGTAATAATAGGGGGGCAGTGATAATGCTGAAGGCAGTAAGAGGTAATAATAGGGGGGCAGTGATAATGCTGAAGGCAGTAAGAGGTAATAATAGGGGGGCAGTGATAATGCTGAAGGCAGTAAGAGGTAATAAAATGCACTCTAACATGTTTTGAAAACTGGTATTATATTTTTTAGTAAAAAGTGATTTAGCATCTTCACATTTTAAGTGTTATGTAATAATGCTCGATTCCTTTTTTGATTGCGGAGGTGATGATTATTACATCTTTATGATAGCTTCATAGTTTTTTTAAATGCTGATGAACACACACAGTACTGATACTGAGAGCTCGATGTTTTCATATTGATAGATTAGAGGTAGCTGAAAAATACAGTGTTGGTGCACAAAACTGTGTGTGTGTGACTGTACTGTGCATGTGTATGTGTGAGTGTGTGTGTGTGTGACTGTACTGTGCATGTGTATGCGTGAGTGTGTGTGTGTGACTGTACTGTGCATGTGTATGCGTGAGTGTGTGTGTGTGTGTGACTGTACTGTGCATGTGCATGCGTGAGTGTGTGTGTGTGTGTGACTGTACTGTGCATGTGCATGCGTGAGTGTGTGTGTGTGTGTGTGACTGTACTGTGCATGTGTATGCATGAGTGTGTGTGGGATCACTCTGTTTAGCTTGGGGAATTGTAAGAACATTTCCTGTCTGCAGCTCATGAGTGCAGTGTGTGCCCTGAATATGCGACTCGGGTTTCGACTTGGGACATATGAGAGAGTGTGAGAGTGTGCAGGAGGGAGCTGAGAGAGGACCAGGATAGGACTTGTGCGAGCCAGCGGTGATGAAAGGACCCTGGGTGCTTCTGATTTACAGCCCTGGTGCTTCCAGCCGTGTATGTGCTGTAATGACCATTCAGTTCAAACAGATCCTTCTTTACACTGGTCCAAGGAGGCAATGGTAAAACTTGCAAAATAAATTGGCTTGCCTGATGGAGAGTTTTACCATACATGGATTTTTTGTGCCATGATCATTTTACAGAGTTATTTTTTTATGGTTTCCCCTGTGCTTTTCTACAGTTAGACAAGGCTTTAAGGATATTTTACAGTACTTGCCTGTGTTTTACCACGCCTTACTATCTTTGATACATTTTCCTATGCTTTTACCATGGTACACTGCAGCACAAGAAGTCCAGGGATTGTACTTGATTGTTAGGTTTTTATAAATATTTTTTTATAGTATAATGTTATCAATTCAATAGTTCTTTGCAGTTGTAGCTGAGTTTGATTGCACACTGCTGGCTACCAGGATCCTCTTGGAAGTGATGCAGATCTCAAAGTATTCTCATACAGGTAAACTAAAAAGTAATTGAACTGATGTGTGAAGAGGGTCTCAGGTTGGGTTTATTGATAATGTGGCTGTGCTCCACCTGCACGCACCCCAGTATGGTGTTTAAGATGTGGTGTTTGTGTGAAGAATTTCTGTGTACATTCATTTAAACTCCCTCCGTTCTACTTAAATAAATCCTGTGAGATGAACGTAAAGTTGTTTCTTTTTTCATTTTTCTTTTTTCATCTGACACACTTTGCCGAATGGATGAACTGAGTTAGAATCTGGCTGCCTTGCAGGATTTCCTGTGCGCTTGTTCAGTAATTGGCAGAAAACATGCAGAGTTTGAGATTCCATTGCCATTACTTGTTCTCACTGAAACTGAAATGGTCATTAGAGGTAAAGAGAACTGCTGTTTGATTGAGAAAAGGATGTAGCAAGGAACCATTGATGCAAAACCCATACCAATCTGTCAATAGGGAGCAGGGACGCCATGGGCAGACAGGGCGGCATTGAATTGACTTGACAAGTCTGTGAGGTGTTGTGGACGGATACATGACTCTAAAGCCAAGCCAAGATAGTTCAGCAGAATGGTCCATCAGAAACACCTGCCAGCTTGCAGTTATAGAATGAAACAGAAACAGCTTAAGACCACTTACAAGCCCCTAAATTAAATATCTGAGTTGTTTATTTGGGGTTTGGTAACAAAGGGGTGCATTTTTCCTTTTCCAGTAAAGAGCCTTGGGGAATGTAACCGTATGTAGCATGTGCTCAATCCAAACTAATCAAATAGGGGCTGGTAACAATCATTTCTCCAAAGTACAGTGAATGATGCATGCTAAGGTATTCAACAGCATGCTAAACTTCAACTGTAAATAATTCTGGAGCTACTGATTGGTAGAAAGAGGTTTATAAAATTCACCGTTAGCTGCTCTTGAAATGCGAGTGTGATGATGTAATGGTTTGCTGTCAACTGTTATGGCTACCAAGTAGGGATGCTCTTCTCCTGGAATATCAGTCTGTAAATATATATATCATTCTTCCCAATGTTTCTGTATGGCTGGTGTTTCTGTCTCTAGGGACCGTATGTTCAAAAACAAACAGTAGAGATTTCTGCAGGTTTCTGATGGCAATATAAATAAATGAAATAAATTGAAAAATGTTTCGCAAAGGCAAAGGGAGAGCCGCGGAGGAAACGAAAGCTGTAGTGGGCTGAAATAGGAGCAGAACCCCTGACGGTACACTCGCTGTGAACATTAGGGAGGCATTAGCTGGTATCTGTCAATGTGGGACAGATACCACTATTATCACTATTATTAGTATTAAGTTTTAAGGCAAGTGTAATGTTTTGATAGCCCTGCCAAAATGGATTGGAAGAGGCTTTAGGATGTGTGAAACCATTACATTATTAATGTTTACATAGCTCACGTCTTGTTTAGTCTAAATTTCGGCCCTGTTAAATCAGCTCAATCTGGCATTAATGACCACCTGACCAGATTTGAAATGTGATAGAAAGTAGTCAGTTTGAAGCCACATTTAATCTGGTGGTCTTTTACCTAACCATGCAGGACTCCTGAAGCAGCTCCACAATCTGGGCCTTAGAAACAGGGTCAAAGAACTCTAATGTCTCTAAAGTTTGATATTTTTAAAAATAATTTCATTTATTTTGGGATATGTCTGAGGACATAAAGCCCAAGCAAAGTAATACTGTTACAAAACCACACTTAGTCAAACAGTTAAACTATATTTATTTTATAACTGCTTCAAGTACCGTGCCCACATTTGTTGGCTAATACATTCATCAGTATTGAAATTTGATTCTTATGATTTTACCTCAGCATTTAGGATTGTGTCTTTGAAATTATGGAGGATAATATTTAATACCAGAAAGATCTGTTATAGGAGCCTTTACATGATTATCATGAATTGTTGTCATGACAAAGCATTTACTCAGGTGCTAAGTTTGCAAACAATCTTCTGATGTTATAGAACTAGACAGAAATAACGGAGATGCATGTAAAACTCCAGAATGAATTGATTCATTTGGTTTACTTTTTAGAAACAAAACTGGGTAAACTTAGAACTGGGGTAATGTCTTATAAAAATGACCCTTTGTTTACAGCATTGAAACATTAACATGTGCTTGTACCTTTTGGATAAAGTTTACACTTGACTTAGTAGACTCTGTTCAGTTTCCAATGACGTTTTCTGAATTGTTAATCCACTTATAAACATGGACAAGGAAAACCTTGGACCAACTGAGCTTCCGGTTTGTTTCTGCTGAACACAGACAACCCCGAAGCCCCTCCTCTCCATTTACAAGTAAAACCTCCTGTTGTCTTCTGCTGCTTCTCTCACACATCACGTCAAATCACACACAGATTGGGCTGTGGCAGGTCTTTTGATTTTTTTGTCACAGTAGAGACACATGCAGAACATACACTCATGCGCGCAGTGCTTGCGTAAGACTGACTGTACGCATTCCAGCTTCTCAATGCTGAAACCATCTGCGTTGATGTCATTGGGAACAATCTGCCACCTCCCGTAATTGTTCACCCCGTTATTGAAAGCAGAGCCCTTTGTTTCTCTTTAAATACCTAATAACATGGCGAAAACCTGTGTGTCACATCTTCGAATCTACTCTGTTCCTGATTAGCATGGACAGCTTACAGCTGCTTTGAATAACACACTGCACAGCCCGGTGCAATCCCAGACACTCGCAGCAATATATCGCCCTGCAGTTTGGTGGCTGAGAGCACAGCTGAGTGAGAGGCTTGGGAGGTCTGCCACTTTCCATGGGGAATTTTTATAAATCACCTGGATCTTGGAGTAATGTCCTAGAGCCCTGAGTAGATTATTGAGATCTGTAAATTAAACCGAAAAATCTTTAGCGAGGAAAAGGAGCATTATCACGTGACCAGCTCTGCACCCAGGTAGCTTACAGTGTTTTCCTTCTACCCAACAGACTGTACATACAAACTGCAAGCCATTTCTCATCCTCGTTCATCCAGGCTTTGACTGGTGCATGTTGTTTCCATACGACAGGGGAAGGCAGCTAAAACCCCACTGCACTGCAAGTTTAAAACAGATGGATTTACTCTGTTTACTTTAATTACCTTGTAGTAACTCATACAATGATTACTTAACCAAGCCCACATATTATAGCCATGCCTAGTCGTAGATTGAATGTTTCACAGCCATGCATGCTCAGAAAGTCACATTTATGGAAACTCTGACTTTTTAAAACATACTTGAACTGCCAAGCAGTGAAAATTGAGACATTGATACCTTGTTTTGGATCAACATAAAAATGAAACACACTTGTTTTTTAAGACCACACTGGTCCCTTCAGCAGATTTTGAAAAGTAAAGAGTTTCAGTCGCGGCCCTCTGGCAAGGAGAAAGCCCTTCATGTAAACAGTGTGGAAAGCCCTTCATGTAAACAGTGTGGAAAGCCCTTCATGTAAACAGTGTGTAAAGTCCTTCATGTAAACAGTGTGTAAAGTCCTTCATGTAAACAGTGTGTAAAGTCCTTCATGTAAACAGTGTGTAAAGTCCTTCATGTAAACAGTGTGTGGCCATTCTCCAATTAGGTAATTGAGTACTATTTGGAGAATTGCCACCTGCATATAAGGGAGGAGAAATCCTTTGTGTGATGAAGGGAGTTTGGTGAGTTTATAAAGTGTGTTGTATAAACCTGTTATTTGTTTTCTGTTTGTTTAATAAACATGGTCTCTTGCGCTTGAACTGCAGCTTCTTGCCAACAATATCTGGGCCCACAGTGATATCCTGCCACAGGCCCATTTCCAAAGCGCAAGTCTAGCCACTAACTCCCAGAGCTCATACCTGTGCATGATGAATCCCAAAACCAGAACCTCAACTGAACTGGCACACTGTACAATGTCACATAGCCCGAGGTATCATTCAGAATAGAGAGCAAAACCACTCATTCAAACCAAATGGGTGGGGGAATGAGCAAACCTCAGCCGCTCTCTGCTGGTCTCAGACCCATGCTCAGAGTTCCCCAGCTACTCTACAGGTCTGTTTTAACAATTTAGGAAAATGGTGCTTTAAATTTCAGCCTGTTTTCGATGTACCGGTTATGTATTTATATTTTGCCACAAATTATAAACAGCATAAATCAAACAAATTGGGGGAGTTCAGCTGGCTGACGGTTGCTTCCTGTAGAATCCCAGAGCTTTTAGTACAATTTGCCCCCATTTAGGATTCTATAAATCACTGCCTGCCTCTCTCTCTCTCTCTCTCTCTCTCTCTCTCTCTCTCTCTCTCTCTCTCTCTCTCTCTCTCTCTCCCAGGCTCAGCTCAATGTCTTTTGCAGCTCTGTGCAAGGGGACCTGCTTTTCAGCACAGCGATCCCAGCCCTGCCAAGTCACCAGGCATGCTTTGAATTTAAGGGTTTTTGTTTTTTTTTCTTTTAATAGGGCAGCAGCACAAAGATCTTTTGGATTTGGAATGTCCCGGTTCTTTCCAGACTTTGATGATGTTTCAATAATGTAATAAAAGACAGGTCCTCACCACAACAAAAGGCCAAACTTTAAGTTTGAATAAACAATTTCATTTTTTTTCTTTTTCTTTTTGGCTCTGACATAAGTATGTGCACTTGTTATGCTTTTTCCATGGATTCAGCCTCGTCTGGAATGGATTAGCTGGGCCCCAGCATTGTACATGCTGCGGCATGGGGAGCAAACTGGAGGGGGTTAGATAAATGCAGCCGGTGTGGCTCAAGGGTGAGAATTGGACTGAGATCAGGACATGGAGAGCTGAGGACTGGGTGCCAGGAGATCAGGCTTATTGCTTAGAGCTCAGGACTGGGAGCCAGGAGAGCAGGCCTAGTGGATAGAACTGTGGACTGGGAGCCTGGAAATCAGGTCCAGTTGACAGAGCTGTGGAACTAGAGGATCACCCTAAAAAATTATGCTGGTAGAAGGAGCATGCACAGGTTATTCTTTTAAGAATCCGTGACTGCTTACAAGCCCATGCTGTGGTGCAAGTGGCTGGAGCAGATCCATTAGCTTTCTGGGCTTGAACCTGTTATTGGCTCGGAGATGACTTTATAACCTACTGATCTTCAGATGTTTAGTGTTCAAAGCTAGGTCCTGCAGGTTTTTCAAGAGACAATGATAAACTGAGCTTGTGCAGTGTAGAACACAGATTGACACGCCCAGAGAACTCAGCAATACTTAGTTTCTTCATTTTCCACCAATGTCTGCTGCAGAACATTCTGTGCCAACAGTTGGGTTTTAGTCAGCAGATGGTGCTTAATTTGTTCCTATTAAGAAAGCTGAAACAAACAGCTGCCGTTAAACATGAAAAATGCATGGCAGAGGGAAAACAACTTTGTTTGCATAAATGGATATAATTTAAACATTGTTGCCGTGGCTATAATAATAAACTGAGAAGAAGAAAAAAGATATCCTGTGCATGTGTGTGTGTCTTTATTGCCAATAGACAGGGCATGGACAATCCACAGTCAATTACAAAGTCAACATGTGCACAACAACGAAACTTGAATCCCCAAACCTACCCAATGCATTTGATCCACTATGTTTTTGGTATGAGTTCACTCTTAGGTAATTTTATTACAGCTAAAATCAAAGCTGCTAGATGACTATGAAGTTGTTGAAACATGTATACATTTTGATAATATATATCAGATCTAAACATTTTGGCAGAGATTATTATCATAAACTAAAAAGAGAAAAATCTTGTGCATGTGACTGTTTTGGCAATATCATCCTGCCACTCAGCGGAAAATGCTCAGAGGACAGAATGGAGAAACTCTGATTGTGCATTTCCACTGGGTCCCCATCAGTATTCATTATGGGACACATGTCTTAATATAAATGAGAAATTAATGTATATACTGATTATATATGCTGGCAGTGGGGCTATTGTCTGGCTGTCAAAGTTGTATTCTTCCAAGAGGAAGATGCCCAGGTAGATATGGCAGAAACAGTGTGTTGTGAATGTACATGAACACAATGTAGGTAGGCAACTTTGTTATAGTTAAAGGCTACTGGTTAAATGGAGTAAGACATGTCATGTCTTGGGAGATGTTCCTCCTTTCATACAGTGAAGTTCCCACTGAGCCAAATCCTTACAGCCTGTGGGTTCCTTGGAAATTAAATTGGTCAAGTGGATAGACTGTTCAAATCTGAGCTGTGGTAGCACTTGTATAAATAGCTGTCTCATACAGCCATGTATCAAATGGCCAGCACCTCCCAAATTAAATAGGGGTCTTTCATCACCCCCAGTTTCCATTACTTTGGTGTTGGTGAGACTATGAGAAACCTAATACAGTAACTGCCACTGAGGCAGCTGAGACCTAAGCGGTGAGAAGCTGTTATACACAGATCCACTCAGAAACCACCTTGCTGTATAACAAGCCAAACCCTTATCAAAACAATTATCAAATACCATGGTAAAGAAAAATGCTTCAGTGTAGTAAAGAACAGTGAAAACACAGTACAAATAAAATACATATTCTGCTTTCCGATTTTGTATTTAATGAAGATACAGAGATCATCATTCTTCATCTATAAAAATGATAGACATCTTGTTGATCCTCTATGCAATAAGAAGTTCAGTGGTATTTACCCCATTGCCCAGGCCAAATGCCCCATCTCCACAAGGGAGTTTTCTCTAACCTCAGGCAGAATAAAGACTGGATCCTCTGGGGTAACCTACCTCAAAGGGATCACCTTGCCTGACCTGTAAAAACCCTTCCTCGTGATCTTACTCCACGCTGGAGGCAACAGGCAACAAACGGCCTTAAACTTCCTGTTCTGTTCTTTTCTTTTTAATTAAACCCAACCCCTCTTCTACATAACCACATGCCATTATCACATGCTGATAGTCTGTTACCTCAGCAGTGAAATGTAGAGTACATACACTGACATATGTGTCACTTCTCTGTTAAAAAAGACATCTTAAGAACATGTGTGCAAAGTTATAAACCACAGTTTAAAAAATCTACAGTACATGCATAGATATATATATATATATATATATATATATATATATATATATATATATATATATATATATATATATATATATATATATATAAAACAACAGGACTCTGTTCTGTCTCAGGAAAAGTGTGCTTTGAGGAATACAAAAATAAACTTAAGTTGTGCCTCATTCTCAGCTCTCGAGTACTGTCGCCCTGCACCTTAATAATGAAAACATTACATTTTTAGCTTTTCAGACCACTATACTTTGGAAAAGTAAAACAAACAGTACTGTATCATCTTCATTACAATTCTGAATATATCTGAAATACATATTTAAATTACATCCATATGATTGTGACGGGTGATGAAATAGTTATGTAGTTTATGTAGCTATTAGTTGGTTGCACAAACCCAGGAAATATTTTGGTTGGCCACACTGTAATTATGAATGTCCTCCGTAATTTCGTGGTGCATGCAAACATGAGCATTGTGGTTTTCTGGCGGTTTACTTAATTAGGGGTTTGTTGGCTACTTGAGAGAAATGCTTGTCCACAACTGTTGGACAACCATTAACCGTCACCTTGTAAACCGCTGTATTATTTTGTATGAAGATATCTGTTGGTTGTTGCATCTTTGCTTTTTCTCAAGTGTCAAGATTAAATCCTCTTTTACAAGACAGACCTGGCCAAGAATGTCACAATCATGAAATAAAATCATCATAACAAACCATCAAACACATCCACAGCCTACACATGTAAATACAAATATTAATCTAGGCTAGCAGGTCAGAAAATCTACTTAAAATGAATATAGTATCGGCCTAAAGATAATTTATCATCTGTCTCTGTGAATCTTGTTGTTACAACAGTAACTTTATTTATATCGTGCTGAAAGCTTTGCATTGCTACATCCTTGGGGTGTACACTTGTTCTGGTATTTGAGAAGAACACATGAAAAAAGCCCAATATAGTCATCCAATTGCTTTACTGGAACTTTTCTTCTGTTGGATGAAACACCCCACAGTGTAACACCATTCTGTGGGATGTTTACAGCCCTAACCCACACTCAGTCCCAAGGTTATTCAAAGCAGCTATTCTATTTGAATGTACATGGAATTCAAACTGTTACCCATATGTTATTGATATGCCTACTCATAGAGTGTAAGCCTCAGGCCATATAACTTACAGTGCCTAATTAAGACAACTCAAGACTGAACCTGCAATAACGTTTCTAAGGCTCTACAAAGCAACACATAACAATGGCTTCTCACACCTCTTGGCTGTGAACAGCTGCTGAGGGGAGCACTTCTGAAAAAGTCAGAGAGACATAAAATAACATCTCAAACTGACGCTAGAACACCCTCAAGACTACAAGTGCCAAGTTCGGCAGATTGGTGACACTGATTTATTGCACTGATTTACTGGTGCTCTGGAAGTTAGTCCTGTTACATGTGCCTGTGGAAAAGCTGACAGACTGTTGTCAGTGTGGCAATGTGACTATGCTTACCTAGTCTACAGTGCCAATGAGGTGAAACACTGGTGCATGGTCCTATGCAGCACCAGTCTTGATGCTTCAAGTCAAAACTCAAGAGCAGGTCCATATTATTAAAATCAAGAAGGTCTCACTTTTTGTATAAAGTTACCTTTATGATGTTTGCAAACATTCAGAGTCCCATTGCTCTTTCTTGTCACAGTATATTGTGTATACCTACTGTATATCTGTCAGATGCTTTTTAATGAATGTTCTCTTCTACTTTATCTTTCATTACATCAAGGTGACAATAGCCACGCACTAGAATAGATGGTGCTGTCTCGGACCACCCAAGAACAAGGAAATGAAAGAGAAAGACAGGTACAACTGAACAGCCAGCTCCTTATCACAGTCTGGATAGAGATAACATTACTCAATATTTGAAAAATGACACAACAATCAGAATTATATGCAGCTGAGGGAAAAGTAAAAACAAGCTGCTACACTGTTGTTTCCTTACATATAGTTGTATAGTTGATACTGTTTGAGATATATAGATGTGTATATATTGTGTGAAATTTACAATTCTGGTCAGTGGTTTAAGATAAGAATCTGTCCTCCTGTAAGGCGGTTCTGCTCAGGTGCCGTTTCCACCCCTTTCCCTGTGGATGAGGCTTGTACGAAGCAACCCCCTAAACCTCATAAACTTTACTGAGTGAGGAACAACTTAAAGCATATGAGCATCACTTAATCTCCCTCTGAGCTTTTGAAGCCATCCCAGACATCTGATCGAAAAAATGAGCAGAACAAAGCCTCCTTTCATGTCAGTCCAGGCATGCCCAACTGCAGCGAATTATCAACTTCTTTTTGTGCAAATTAGATTTCAAGTTCTGTGACAGGAAGTTTTGGATAGAACACAGATTTCTTCTTGTTTTAATATCAATAAACCTGCTGCTAATTAGAAATAGTTTATGGCAATGCCATTGTTTTGTTTTTTCTATTCTTGAATACTAGGATGATTACAAAAGAGCGGCCTCACATTTTCCTTCGAACAAGAGTGCCAGCACCTCCGCTCTGTGCCCGTTGATCTGGTTTAATTGACGGCAGCTTCTAACACAGTGTGTGCTTGTGCGTGTGTGCATGTGTGTGTGTGTGTTTGTGACTTGCAGTAAAAGGCAATGCATTCGGGCACAGTGAACATCCGTATACATTCTGACTATAGTCTAAAATGATTTGTTTTTAGCAAAAGAAAATATTAAATGAAAACCTCAAGAATCAATGCACACCGTGCTTGTTTCATGCAAAGGTATTTTTAACCCTTAATTGTTATCTGACTGGTACTGATCAATAACACAATTGATTTCAGAGTACACACCTGCAGTGCTGTACTCTATAAGGGTCCTTTCTTTCATGTTTTACCTTTTACATGAGGACGTTTTATGAGGAACATTTTTGACTGCTTAGCCTTGACAATGTTGGTAAGCAATCTGCTTTAGTGATCACTCACTAACTAGATTACAAATTATATTTTAAAAGGAGATTGCATTTCTACCACTTAATTTAAATGGTTGGTGTTTTGTGCTGTATACTGTATGACACCTATGCACTGTATGATACATTTTTTGTTTCAGTTTTGGCAGGGCAACTTCTTAAACTCCATAGAGTTAACACAAACTGTTTCAAAAATTCAAAAAATTAAATTAAAAAAACATGACCCCGGCTACACAGCTAACCCTTTGGGCCATTCGGAAGCTTAAGACAGTAATGAGCAACCTACATGTTAAAGGTCTTGGTGTCACCCTTCAGTGATGTTCAGTTTGTGTGTAGATACCCCAGGAGTCAAGTATGTACCTGGGGCCTTTTTCAATGGACAATTTGTTAACAACCTGAATTGATAACAATGTAAAAACCTTCTTAAATATGTCAAATCTATGTTTTGAACATTATGAGGCACTGCACCTTTATTGGGCGGCTGCATATTGATGCACCACACTGTTTAGAGTCAGTGGTTTAAAGGTGTACGTTTACCGAGGTATTCCAGTTTACACTGGGGTTGTGTTATTCTACACTCCATAAAGTTACATCCTTTAGACTCATTAGGACACTTCATTCTTACAAAAAATGCGTACAAGATGTAGCAGTGAAATGTAATTGTCTTTAAGCTATGTTAATCATTTTGAGTCACGGCTAAACTATTCCAATAAACCTCTTTATATAAACAAGAAGAACAGGGTGCCAACAAGTACTGTACCAAGGTTTGGGCATTTTCCTTATATTTAGTTACAGCAATGGTTCTAGGTTAGACTATCCCTCTGGGACATATGAATTACTTTCAGGTTTTCATTAAACACAATTAAACAAAGCGCAATTATAATCAAGTGGATGTAAGAAATAATGATACCAGACTGAAATGAGGAAACGTGGTCTATCCCCCCATTGCTGAGGCGCTGGCCAAAGTCAGCTTGACCCACGAGAGGAAAAGGATGATGGCAAGTCTCCAGCCACCACCTAGCTTTAGGATGAGAGGGGGGGGTACTGTAGTGGTTTCAAGATTGTATACAGTAGCGAGGTTTCGGGCAGGAAATCTGTAATGATTCTGACATGTGCTAGTACATAGCATTAGTTCATTGGCCAAGCTACAACACAATTACCTATCACCTAACCAATCTATAAGCTATATAAACCTACTTTGCAAACCAGTCTACCAGGCATTCGAATTGCCACCTCCTCCACAACCACCACCTCAATCACAGAGGGGGAAGCATATGGCTGCTCCTCTGTCTTATATTTTTGTTCACATGGGTTATTTATTATATATATATATATATATATATATATATATATATATATATATATATATATATATATATATATATATATATATATATATATATATATATATACATGCACACACACACACAGAGTCACAGACAAAGGTATTTGGGCAGTTAAAAAATGAGAAACACAAAGAAGGTGGTTTCTATAATTTTTAATGGTTCTATTGAAAGATTTAAAGTATAACTTCAGCTTTATAATAAAAACAACAAATTACAATGCAAAAATGAATTTCATACTTTGACAAAAGTATTTTTCGTATTTTGAAACCAGTTCCTGACATCTTTCCAGAGATATTTTTGCCCGTTCTTCAACACATACAGCTTTGAGTTCTGCTTTGAGTACAGCAGCCTTCAAGTCAATCTACAACATCTCGATGGGATTCAAGTCTGGGGACTGAGATGGCAAATCCATAACTGTACTTCCTTTTTCAGAAATTCTTTTGTAGACTTCACAGAATGCTTAGGGTCATTACCCTTCTGGAATACAAACCTCTGTCCAATACGCCTTTTAGCACTCTGTAACAAATGTGAGTGCACAATTGATTGATATTTTGCAGCATTCATTGTAACGATGGGACGAATACAGCGGTTCTAAATCATTTTCCTTTAAGGTCTCACTGAACTGACACATTTCAAATGAAAGCCGGTTAAACTTTTAATTGACACAATTAGGTTGTGCTGAGTGTATAATCTCCAAAGTGCTTTCAATTAAAAACATTGTTGCCTTTTACTCTGTAGACAGGTGAGTTTCACGTGGCGATGCAGATCCACATTATAAACACATAAGCATAACAATAGTGTGCAGGTAGAAGTTTTCAATAGGCCGCAACAGACCTGACTGCCCCATGTGGACTGATTTCCATTGGAAGCCAACCTTTCTAAATGGGCCTGACCACCAGAGATTGTTTTCAAACAGATCCAGTTTTGTGGCTCAGCTGCCTACATCAGCAGGAGACTGGGCCAGCCCCAATGGAATAATGAGTTTACAGTGCAGCTTCCTGAGTTATTACTGCTTAACTACATCTCTTTCTCTCCCTCTCACTCTTTTGGGGCTTAAGCTGTTGGGGGTCTCTTCTCTGTAGAAGAAGAGATAAGGGAGAGAGGCTAACACTCACTCATTTACACCTTGTCTCTGCAGATTGAACCAGCAATAACCCAAAGCCATCTCACGCTGAACATCAGAAAAGTTAGCCAATGTGGATAACATTACAGAGGTACACAACCCAGACAAAAAACAACCAATACCAGGACCAGGTAAATATGTATTTATGCTATGCTATGACAAACATACACAGTATGTTCAGCAGCATGAAAATGAAATGACACACATTGAAAGTACCTGTTTACCAGGTTGCATGTTTATAGGGATTTAGCGTTAAAAAATAACTTGGCTTTGTTACCAGATCTGTCTGTGAACTCAGTGCACTGTCCCTTCAGAGAAGCTTTTAAAAAAGGGTATAATTTTTTATCCAGGGAAACGGGGCAGAACACATCACTTTAGAAGCCAAATACAGAACCAGTTTTAAGTTGTTTACAAATAATGCAGGGGTTTAGTGTGTCACTTTAAAATGTCTGCACCACTGCAATTTATGAGCAAATAAAATAAAGCTAAGACATATTTATGAAAAGTAGGTACACACTAATTTACAGTGGGGTTCAGAACTTAACCCTCGAAACGCTGCTGGTTACTATCACTGCAATGTGCTCTGTTACATGTTAGTTTGAGGCTGAACGCTTCTCTTGTCATTTTTAAACTGTTTCTTGCCAGAATCAGTGAACTTTGCAAATGAATACTGGCATAATACACAAATACAGAAAGCACAGAACCCAAGAAACTAAAGGACAGAGTCTTCCCACGGCTTGCTGATCGCTACGTGCACACAGCTCCAAGCTATGAGTGTGATGCCAAATACAAAAGAGGAGGAGATGCCTGGGAGAAAACAGCAACACATGGCAGGTAACTGATGCAGCTCCAGGACACTTTCGGTAAATGTACACCTTTAAACAAATAAAAAAGCATAAGAATATAAAACCTAACTAGAACAGTTTCTCTCAATATGGAGGAAGTCTGAAGATTGCTATTAGTCCAGTTCTCATCTTTTTACACAGTGATTGTAATAGAGAGATTTCACTGCGATTGGAAAAATATGCTATTATTATGGTTTTTTACAGCCAGTGCAGAGGCAAATGCACATTTCCTCAGAGCAGCTCATAATGGTAAAGAATCTATCAAGAAACCAGTCAGAAGCAGGAAGGAGCAAATTACTGCTCTGTGTAGTTTCTTGTTACTTTTAAACATTTATAACATGATTTCATTAATCTTTTAAATATGCTGTTTATACTAGGCTCATCCAAAAGATATGTTTACTACATTTAGTTAATTTCAACAGCGGTAGTTAATGTTTTGCAAACTGGGGCAAGGTATATATCTGGGTAAGATTTTTCTTTTTACAATGCATTTAACTATATATTGTAAATAACAAAAACATCTTTTATAGTCTGCAGTGACTTTGTTGCATGTGTGATAGCTGGTGCTCTGAAGGTGGAACTGGACCTGCAGTGAAATTGCTTCCACATTGTGCTGTTGCTTGCGGGAATGGGGCTGCCCTGGGCTGCAGAGACCGGGCGTCAGGTTTCAGATCTCAGGCACAGTCCTCCACATCTGGAGTGCTAGTTATGAAGATTAATCTAATGCAGAGTGTCAAAATTCCCACGGACTTTTATTCTGCTTAGCCAAACAATTTAGCAGCGCTCCCCTGTGGATCGTGCCTGTTCTCTATAGTTTAACACAAGCACTTAACCTTGAGGGGTAATGGGGGGTGGGGGGGTGGCTCATTTCAAAGCCAGCTTCCCTAGACCTCTGCATGCCGAGGTGGGGTCACCATGGAACCGCGGCTGCTGGGACGCATTTGCCTCTTTGCTTATTTAACATGCCGTTCTTTTCAGGGAGCTTGATTAAAAGCCAGGAAATGGGATAGCTATGCAAATCACGCACGCTTTGCTACAATTCTGATTTATTATCCATAAGAGCAAAAACAAGTAGACTTGCATGAACCTGAGGGATTATTACTAGAATGCAGCAATACATTTTAATGAAGGAAAAAACTATCCTGGCTTCCAATCCACAGTTCTAACAAGAAGACATCATCCCCTTGGCTCCCAGTCCAATCTCTATCCACTACTAGACCTGATCTGGCACAATGTGTCCTCGGCTTACTGCTGACAGTGAATCTCATTCCAAGGATGTAACATATGGCAAGCCAAATTGTCATTTAGAGATATCTAAAAATAAATAATTTGCAGATCTTTAAATTAATTTGAGATATCTGTAAATACACCATTTTGAAGGTATCTTAATTTAATTTTGAGAGATCTAAAAATGAAATAGACCTATCTCAAATTTAATAACAGATATCTTTATGTTTTGCAAGCATGGTGCACCAAATTGTCATTTAGAGATATATCTAAATGACTTCCTGTCTGTGTAAAGATATGTGTAAATCATTTTAAGATATCTTTAAATGACTTCCTGTTCATTTAGAGATATCTGTAAATCATTTCAATATATCTTTAAATGACTTCCTGTTCATTTAGAGATATCTGTAAATCATTTCAAGATATCTCTAAATGACTTTCTGTGAAAATGCTGTATGTTTTGAATGGACTTCTTGTCTATTTAGAGATACCGCTCAATGAACAGGAAGTTATTTTGAGATACCTCTAAATGAACAGGAAGTTATTTTGAGATATCTTTAAATGATTTAGAGCTATCTCTAAATGAACAGGAAGTTATTTCGAGCTATCTTAAAATGATTCAGAGACATCTTGAAATATTTAGAGATGTCTCAAATTAATTTATAGATCTCTCTAAATTATAATTTGGCTTGCCATAGCAACACAGTAGAGGTCTGTATCACCATGTGGTACTGGCTTGCTTTATGGTCCGGGAGAAGCAGATTTGATGTCAAGTGATTCTTCCAAATCAGAAACACCTGTCTGGGGAGCAGAGAGCCTGTGGGCCTGTCCCTGCTGGGCCTGTCCCTGAGGCAACACTGCCATGAAAGTGCATTCAATTTGGACAAATTGCAACTCCACAGTGCAGTTCCACTGTGGATTAAGGACACTGTAGTTTTGGTTCAGTTCCATTGTTAAATTGTATTTCAAGATAGCTTTGAGGGCCATTGTGTATAGAAACAGCATTTTAAAATCAATAGAAGTATATGGCATCTCCAAGATGGAGCAGGTGCTTGTTATCCCTAAAGATCAAAGCCCCACTCCCCCACACAGTCATAGGCTGGAAGGCTTGCCGATGGAGCATGTCCAGGTTATCACTAAACTAAACAAACCCATGCTAAACACACTGTGCTTGATGGAGGATCAGTCTGAGACAATGGGGTCTATTCAATTGATCCAACCTGCAGTAGATCTAAATAGCCCCACTAAATCATTAATGGGTGCACAAGAGGCCAAGGTTATATATTAGTTTATTTCTTTCTGTAAAAAATATTAACATTTTTAATGATTTAAATGAAACCAGTAAGTACTTCAAACACAACAGCATCATTCAGCTGCATGAACAATAATTATATTTTTATTCTGGTATCTATATCTCATTCTGTTCTAGGTGTCATATTGCAATATCTATTGGCTGTCCCTTTGAAAAAGCATTTTGGAACCTAAAAGAAGGTTTACCAAAATCCTCTGATTATAATAATATTATTAATGGATATTTACTGATATTGAACAGACACGACTGAAATGTATAATATACCTGAAACACTGCAAATAAAGAGTGAAAATGAGAAATGTATTGAAGTTTAGGATTTAAACTTCAATACGTATATATGTGTTTAGAATGTGTAATGTGTTCACATTTTTTATATTTAAATTGTCTATTTTAGGTGTTGTTTCACATCATGCAATCTTTTATGATTTTACAATTAAAAATCACAAATATTTTATTTTTAAAGAAGACAAATTGGAGTGCTTGTGAATAAAGTGTGTTCCGAAGATTTTACACTTAGCCGGGAACTGAACCTCTGACCCTGTAACCCTGTAACCCAGAAACACACACATGCACACACACACACACACACACACACACACACACCCACATGCTTGTGAGGAACCCAGCACCCACAGCTGTTGAAAAACAACAATGTTTCTCAATTTAAAAACAAGAACTGAAGAACTGCCCGGGCCTATCAGTGTGAGAGATTAAATGCTTAAACTTTTCATTTTTCATTGGGTGCCAGCGATGGGACCTGGGCCAAGCGTGGACCAACAGCCAAATGAGTGGGACTGAGGGTTCCCCTCATGAAAACTCTCAGATATGCTAGTTGGCACCTTCCCGATTGTTACAGCATAGCCCTCTAGGAAACCGGAGCTTGTTTCATATGTTGGGCATATGGACTGCCACATGAAACACTGAGGACTGCCCACACAGAGCTGGAGGGAGGCCGGCAGGCAGAAAGGGATGGAGGGGAGGCTTATTATATTTTGAAATATTAAAACTGCAGAAACAAGCCAATTTCTGTCATTTAATATTTCACTGCCTGCACATCTGGAGCTGGATGTGAAATGGAAAAAAAAAAACTGTGAACAAAAAAAAAAAGACAAGGATGGAATTCTCTCCACATGGCTTTCGAATGTGCAGAAAACTGATCTGCTGAATTGGGACTTTTTAAAGATGTTTTAAGCTCTTTTTTAAAATAATTTTTTAAAAGGTCACAGCTCGCCAAGTATAGGGTGTGTTTCTAGCTTTGTTATTTTGTGTTGCTCCTATTCCCTCTCTTAAACTGCCAGAGAAGTCTCGAAGCTTTTATTTCTACCTGCCTCTCCCTCTCCCATTCTCCCTATTCTTAGCCACAGTTGGAAGGTCAGGACTGCTGGTTCCTCTGAATTCTCCCATCTAGTGCAGTACACAGTAACTGTTACTTTGTTCCAATACTGAAAGCCAAGAGGCAATGAGAAGCCGGCACTAGCACTTGTGCTTTTACACACAACACAAACCGCTGTACTATAGAACACAAGATGACTCATTTGAATACCTCCAAGTAAGCATCTTTATTTACATTGTGGTTCTATAAGTCAGTTTGTCAATTTTGGTGGACGATGTGCCTTGCTCTTTTACCGACTACAAAACCTCTCAATGGGAGGCAGGATCCTAAAGGAAGATTCATTAGGAAGTGTATCAATCAGCAAGCACTGCGAGACATGGAACACAAAGGAACAGGCCTGGAAATTAAACACATTGTGAAACAGGTGGCAGATAAGATCTTGATTAAATCTATTGTTAACTGTTCTCATTGACGTTACAAAACAAGGCTTCTGATTCCAGGACTCTAAGTATGGCCTCCTGCCTAAACTTCAGACACCTAATATTATTTTTAGAATAAATCACAGATATTCAGATCACGCAGTCCTCTTAAGCAGCTACTAAACAATCTTACATTATTAATTCACCCACAATTTCTGTAATGTGGTTACAGCAGGTTAAAGGTTACAGTTACTTCTGAGTGTGAAGCTCTTGTGGTGTTTTTCAGCATGTCTACTTTTACAATATTGTTAGTTGTTGCTTGTTACTTTATTGGTGAATGTCAAATAAAATATGATATAAACTTCCAGATTCTGTGTTGCCTCAATTTTCAATCGCCCTTAAAATCACTGCAAAGAACTCCACAAAAAGACATGGCATTGTTCAAATTCCTCCAAACACTCCGTATTTTTTATTAGGTACAGTAGAACCAACATCTTAGAGACCTGACTAACCTCCTTATGCATTGGTGAACTTTCACAGCATACAGGATAGAACAGGCAAATCTGAACAACAGAAATTCGACTGAATTTCAGCAGGTAATAATTTACCTTTGCCGTCAATGACTTGTGAAACAAACTCTTCCCACTTGGCCAGTCGTGAGCATTCCAGCTGAGCACCTTTTCATTTGGCACTCCATCACAGAGCATACATCACAGATTTACACTGAGCGTGCCAAAGAGATCAGGGCCATTGCCTCTGATACAGGAGCTCTTCATGCAACAGCAGGCAGGGCTCAACATCCTCGCACACTGAGGTGTTCTGAACTGCAGCAAGATCATAGGATGTGGGTAGATGCAGCCATTAGGAGTTGCTTTAGATAGATCCCTGTGTTGACAGACTTGCACATCTCAATGAAGTTGGCTGTTCTCTAACACTTCTGAAGCATGGACCAGTAATGTACCTCTTTGTGTACAAATCTTAGTTGGCTTGTTAGAAGACAATATAAATGTACAATTGTATTTTAGAGCAGTCTCTGGAGAACATTTTAGTTATATCTACAATATATCTCACTGAGGCCAGGCAGTGTAGCTCTGATGGCTTGTATACCCTTACTGTACCAAGGATGACTAACCTTGACTGGAGAGTTGTCAAGACCCTCATACTTTGTCCAAATTGCCTGCTTTGCTTGAGGCTTTTACCGTTGCCTAAATGAATCACATTTGTTTTAACCCAACTGTAATTGTAGATTTTTTAGAATGTGCTGTATTGTAGTTTAACAATTTAATTGTCTGAATATGCCTCTGTTGCTGTCTTCTATTACCTCCTTGTAAATGAGATGCAGACATCAATGAGTTCTCCTCCTGGTTTAAAAAATAAGAATTGAATTGGGTAGCACTGTACATTAAGTGTCTTTATGCAATTACACATGGTATCTACATGGTAAAACACAAGTCCTGTGTAAAGAGTATAATTACAAAAGATGCAATTAAACATCTATGTAATTACTGTATTATTACATTAATTAAGAGGCACGTACATTTATAATATAACGATCTTGGTTTCTGCAGGGAGGGTTTTCTCACAGGCAGGGGTGGGACACGAACCCAGGACCTCCCGTGCTGAAGCATAGCGCCGATACCACTGTACAAAGGAGCCGGCTCTTTTGTACAACGGTATCGGCGCTATGCTTTAGTGCGAGAGGTCCCGGGTTCGCGTGTGCCCTCCACCTCTGTGTGGATTGCCTCACCCTGTGTGATGCGCCTGCCTGTGGGAACTGAGGTTCGCTACAACTACCTAGAATTGAATTGTAACCAAATATTTAAAATGAGATAGTCATTACAAAATTTTGCATGGCTCTGAACTCAGTTTACTTATCTTTCTATTTCATTTCTCCGCTGGGTTACTTGGCTTACAGGACGAATCCTCTTTTTGTCTTCTTGACAAAGACGTTTTACCTCAATTCATGGGTACTTTGTTGTGGCACATCAGAACCTTTTATAACCACTGAAACCTTCTTCTATCTGTCCATACTCAACGTGGCAACTGGCTGTTAGTAGATCAAGCAGTGCCCTATTCTCCGATGGTCATTGAACAGACTTGGCTTTGCTGTTGCCCAGTGGCACGCCTCTTACAAGCTCTGATTTCCCAAAACACTTACTCTACCTTCCTGTTTTATATGGCTTCTGGTATCCTGTCCTACTGCTCTGTTTACAATGCTCCCCGGAGATCCAGCTTTGATGGATCCAGTTTATGTGTTTCTGCTAACAAGAAGCTCCTGAACAGCCACAGGCAAGCAGGAGATTGTTTTGATGATGCCTGTTGATGGCTTACAATGCCTTAGTCTCGCTGTGCAGATTTATGGACTGATAGTTTATAAAGGGATAGGACTATTCGGATGGAAACATCTCAGCTCTGAGAGGCCTGGAGTTGAGAGTGTGTGTGAGGGGAGAATGGAAATTGCTCAGCAGAAGGCTTTTAGTTAATGCAACAGGAAATGTCAGCAACCGAATGCCCATAGGCATCGAATTAAAAAGGCTTTATAATGAATGCTACAAAGCTGCCCTATATCCAAATGAAGAGGAACAGATGAAGATGAAGGCTGCTAGGTTCCCAATTAAATTCTAAACAACTTCCCTTTAAAAAAAAGAGTGATGTTTATTTTAAGAAACCAACACCTACATACTAGATTAAAACAGGCTCCCTGTTTCTGGTTGCAGCTCCTGGTAGTCCGGCTCACCCGAGCTGTGGTCAATGTGTTGTCAGGAATTAAAGGCAACGCACCTCCTAAGGAGAGAAGCCTAGTTCTATAACTCTGTCCCATGTGCCACAAGCTGTTGACAGTTCACAAAGTGAAGATCTGCTGTTCTCCCTCCTAGATCAGCGTCACACGCCCAGCTATTGCTTCACCAATGATTAACCAACAGTAACCAATAAGAAAGCGACTGTGTAAGGAACTCAGTTTTGCAGTGGCCAAACCCAGATACTGTGAGCCATCATGTACCTTCAGTTGCAAGCTTACACTGTGCAACATAGAGAATTAGTGCCCAGAGATGGGGAATACCGCAGCCAAACTACCTTTTGGTAATTGGAAAGGGGGGGGGCCATGGAGTGTGGTTGTATGAAACAAGCGAGAGGGAATGTACAATGGGAGGGGCTTTCAAACAGGGGGGGGGCATTACATCATTTTAAATGCAAAAAAAAACCTGTCAAAATGCTGTAACCCAATCCACCACACTTAAAATAGCGGTTCAACATCTTTTCATGCTTTCACTGCTGCAATATTAATTTCATTTTATTGTATTGTATTTTATTTTCCTTTTTCCAAAATGATACTGGAAGAAAACCCTAAAACCCCAGTCCTGGCGAATGAGAACCAGCTGGGCTGTCCAACAAGGTGTCAAAGACATTTTGAATTCTTTTGTGAGTGCGTATGTTTTACAACGCTTGTTATTAATAAAAAATTAATAACAATAATAAAAAAAAGTATATAGAAATGTAACATATCTCAGAGCTGGCTGCTGAATTTATGTGCTCTAATGTGTTTGCCAGCTGTCTTTCTTGCTTTCTAGCAGAACCCCTATTTTCTTAAAGAGAGCCGCACTTCTTGGCAGCCCCCTGATTATGCTAACAGGTTCCAGAGCGCACAGCAGCTGCCCCTGGGAACACATCACCTTCACTTTCCTGTATTCAACAAAGAGCTGGAAAACATTTCTCCCTGCGACAGTAACAAAAGACTGGATTAGAAACATGTCATCTCTTCATCTGCAGCCTTTACAGAATTGTCTGAAAGTGAGAGGTGCCTCTCCCCTGCCTCTGTGCCTCATAAAGGCCAGTCTCAACAGGTCTTTCATGGCTCTAGCCTGCTTCAGAAATTCTTTAGTCTGTGGCTTTCAGTCACTGATAAAGACATCAAGCCCCTTTCTACCATGGTAAGGTTTATGAATTAAGGTAAACCTGGAATTAACAACTTTGTTACGCTATAAAGATGAGATCATACCATGTTTATAAAATGTTAACAATTTATTAGTTCCAAATACCCACATTACATTCTACATTGAACGTTATTGTTTAGATACAATGCGTGCCACTAGCTCTAACAGAGATAGGCAATTGAACATTTTCTTTGATATGACATTTCCATCCTACACCAGGACTCTGATCTGGGAATTGAACTGAAATGGGTACACTTCCATCTCTCACTCTCAATGTCTCTACTCCCCTCTGTGCAGAGAGAGTGAATCACTCCCCCAGCCTCTGCTTCCCTGGTTCCAGTAAAACTCTTGGAAAAGCCCCAGCACTGCTGGGAATGTGATAGCCCAGGCTGGGGTGAGTCATGAGCAGGCTGTCATTGCACTGGCCTTCAGCATCCAAGAACTAAACCCTTTGCCTCTGAAGTCGTCTATTCCCAAAGCATTGTTCAATATGTGTATTGACACCCCCCTATCCTTTCACTGCAAAATGCTGACATTCATGTTGATATTATTACCACTAAAGGAATGTGGCTCTTCTTTTGAACACTTGTAGTTTTTGATTATGCTAAGAACTATTGTCTTAAACATCAGAATTGGAACTCATGGCCCAAATTATGAATGTAAAAAAAAAATGGCAACAAATGCAAAATTTTAATTACTTTTAAAAACAAATTGTTCTAAACTATTTAAATCCAATTCTTGCTAGAAAATCATGTGTGTATGTATATATTGTAAGAAAGCCAAAGACAAAAATGTATTATTGTACACACTGGTCTTTCATGTACTCCATTAGTTTAAATTGGATTGTGTAAAGTAATTTTTTTTTAAACAAATTGCCAAGTCCCAGTCTAGGTCTGTGCTTTCTAAATCCAAGTCCAAAAATGTGAAGGATAAAGTACAACCCCAGTTCAACTCCCTGTCAACAGGCCTCACCGTGAATGAACTGAATCATGGAATAGCGCTAAGCAACACGATTTCTTAAGTTTCTGTCTATGATTAAATCATGTTTTTTGATAGGAAACTTAACATGATACAATTATACATGCAGTCACTGAAGGAGCTATGTAATTGATGGGATCAGCTCTCTCTCTCTTGTTCTTGGTGATTCAAATGAAAATGAATTGCCATGGGAATGCAGGTAAAGCAGTGCAGCTCTCATAAATCTCTGAGCTGAAGGAATACAAACGTCCTGGGCCTGCAGTGAATGTCAACACCAGACAGATAAAAGGGTCCTCATTGATGAGTTGACATTACATTTTTTTATTTTTTAGCTGCCCTTTCATTTTCGTTGTGCGTTTGAAGGACTCATTTATCCATTTTCCATCTGGGAAAGTGCTTCTCAATGTGCCTGTCCAAGGATCACATCGCATATCGCTCTGGGACTGCCATGAAAATGGAGCAAACTCGACCTTCACAAAGGTACTCTTCCAAAAAAAAAAAAAAGAGAAAATATGTTTTTTCCATGATGTTTATTCAACACAGATTTTGAGCTGACTGGCGGAATGAAGTGAAGGACCCCTGTTGGAATTTTACTGCCTCCATTAAAACATCATCACTATGTCAGTCCAGTGATTTTACAGTACATTTTGAAACCTGGGGTTACAATTTGTAATACATTGTAATAACACTTTAATTATAAGTAACCACATTGTATTGGAACATGTGAGCGTGCATTTACAATGTCATTTTTACAATGTGCCCGTTAACATATTTATTATGTAGAAATACTCTTTTTGAAAGTAGACACAGGTTAAACACAATTATTCTCACTTTTAAAATCTATTTTAACATAATTAAGTCAAGTACACCACCTCTAATGATTGTATAAGGTTACCCAGCCTCTATAAGTCCATGCAAACATGGGTAAAGATGTAAAATGTATTTTAAAGATACTAATGATGTATTTTTAAATGGTTTACTCTGCTAAAGGGATAAGAAAGGACTCCCTTATAAGCCTTTTACAAGAAGAGCATTGTAGTCAGGTCGCCACCATTCCACTCTTCAGTCATACAGCTCAGACCCTAAATGAAAATCTGTGATACCCTTAGTTCTGAAGTTATCACTCAACAATACATACTGAGGTCGGCATTTCCCCTGACATTTGTCAGCTTAGCTTGTGTTACAGTTTTATCTCTAAAATCGTCAACCTATATCATCTGAAAGATTAAGAAAAAAAAATACATTTGGTTAAATAAATAATGCAAGTGTTTGAGTTAATTTTGCCAGTTATCAAAGTGTGTTAATATTTTCCACTATCCCTGCTTTTTATTTGTGTGGGATGAATTTCAAAACCAAGATAATTCATATTATAAACACATTGACAGCGAGCAATGTCTAAACTTTATCCATTATAGATCCCTGGTGTTAATTGTCTCTGTAATTAAGTGCCAGGCAAGACTTAAAACAGCTGGTTCTGTTGAGAGAAGAAGAAAAAAAAAAAGACATAAGTGTTTTCAGATGTTTGCAACTTGCCACCCTAATTTCTGGGGGATGAGACAATGGGTAAAGTGATGGATTCCTATCAAGTGCAGTTGTCAGCTGGGATAGAGAAAGTTGAGGCGCTGTTTTAATAATGCCAATTAACACTGCTGCGCCTCCGCTTGTCTTCAAAGGACGTCCCCGACCAGACCGGAAACACAACTGTCAAAGACCTACGGACACACTGCAACAATCTAAGTATGGTATTTATTTGAGGACACTGTAGCCATGTGTCTGGTAGTGACGTGCATGTATCACTGCATAATTAGAAACATCTGTGAAATGCGATTAGACACTCTTTCGTGGAAATCTCTCACGACTGATTTTTCATTTGTTATCCCTGACTTGTATTCAGCAATATTTAAAAGCTGCACCTCCCTTTTGCAGTCTGTTTTAGTCATGTTGGCAGGCCTGGCAGCATTTTATTATTTAATAAGAATATATTACATAAAGATAGTGGCTGATTGTAAGTGGTTGGCAGGTAGTTCTTTTTTTTTTAGTGCAGCCAAACTCTGAGCACAGTGCAACAGTGATCAGGATTTAGATATTTTATGATCACATTGAAATGAAGCCAAGGAGTTAAGACAGAGTTACTTTGTTAAATATATCACATATGGAGTTCCATCCTCACAATCAAGGAATTGTATGCTTAGTGCATAATAACAAATATTTGTAATTACAGCCTAACTACATTTAGCTAATGTATTTTTAAGTGTATTCCTATAAACTATAAACATACTTCAGATATTACTGTATTACCTATAAAACTAAATACTGTAATACAGGGATAACTTTTCTTTTGGGCACTCGTTAATGTAGATTACACAACACACATTTTGATTTTATTAATGAATGTTAATATCTGTGAAATATTTCATCATATTTGTCAGAAATGGAAGAATAACTGCTGGACAGCTGAAAAGGCACTGTCTTGATGTATCTATGTCCTTGTGCATGCAATTCAATTGTGCAGATGATAATCAGTGCTGGCACTGACCTGATAGAGAAATGGATCAGTTCAGGACAGGGCAGAAGGAATCCAATTGCAGACTGTGTCTTTGTGTCTTTTGACCGAATTCTGTCCAACATGTTCCGTCATTTAGCCTCTTTGCCCTCAATAAATAATGTATTGTACCATGCTGAATTCAGTCCATACATTAATGTATCTCATGCATCATTTCTAGAAGATTGTGTTGAATAGACTAGTGTTCCAAAAGTATGTGAAAGCTACTTCCACTGAAATATGCAGAGGTGCACAATTAGCACAGAATGGACTGTCCGATTCCACTGCCTCTTTCACCCACTGGGACATTTTCATTCAACTTGATGGTGTTCACGAAGAAGTTACTTAAGGAAACTTCCTGTTACCCAAGTGTTACCCTTGGTTCTTTCTAATTTCCTTACATTAAATAATATCTTCAGTTGAGTTTTAATGGGTTACTGCACCAAGAAACCCTTTACTGTATCTTACTGTTGTATGTATAGCATCAGTATATTTTATCTGCTGGGGAATAAAATCAAATACATTTCTTAACTTCTCCAGGAGAAAGGGGATTTATCTTATGAGCATCATAGTGTATCTCGGGATCATACTCCCTCCTGCTAAGAAACATGTTTTCTGTTCCTGCAATAGCCATTCATTTCAATCAGAGCATTAGCGCTGCTGCAGGAAGGAGCACAACCTGGACAAACTGCAAACTGTGATAACTGTGATCTCTCTCTCTCTCTCTCTCTCTCTCTCTCTCTCTCTAGATAGATATATATAGATATATATGAGTTTCTTGTAAACAGTGCAGGGTGTTCTGTAATGAGGTTTATAAACTGGGTCGATGCTTCCAAATTAGAAAGCTAACCTGGTGCTTTGGGTGAGCTCCGTCTCTGCAGACTGATGTTTTGGAAAATAATTTTGCTCCAGATGAAGATAATAATCAAATCAAACAGTGACATGACTTAAAATATAAATATGTGAATTTGCTAAAGACTGCTAGGAGGAGTGTAGCCATTCTGGCATTTCTAGCCCAGTGCAAATTGGACACAATTTCTTGCCAAGAGACCTCAATTATCTTGATTATTTGTTTCTTCGCAGAAATAACTAATAATTAATGGAACTATACAGGGTCATGGTTTATTTTAAAGGGCTTTTTTTGTTTGTTCATTAACTGTTAACAACTAGCTTAGAAGCAACAAATATGCTTTTTTATAAACTAATAATAATAATAATAAAAATCCTTCTTAGGGATTAATCAAGTAATTAAGTAACATGCTTTTAAAAATGTCAGTGTAGTAGTATCTTGTGAGATCATTTTAAAAAAAATGTCATAAATAGGTTCACCCCCTTTAAAATGTGTATTTTTAAATTAATATTTAACTACAACTACATGTTATGCAATTGCTGACTTCTTTTATAATGACATTGTGGCTGTTTACACATGAGTATAGTATAAAAAGGTTCACCTCCTTTACTTTATCTCAGCCCTCCAGTCCCTTTACATACTCTCTAAAATCAGATGAATCCATTGATTGTGCTGTGTAGCTGACAGGTAAAGAGCCAGGCTGTGTGTAGTCAAGCATGCCCAGGCTTGGTTCCTGGAAACTGGAACGTGATACAATTGGCTCCTGCCAAGAAAGGGGGTGACTTTCCCAGCATGCAGGGGGGCTCGGCCTTTCGAACTCCCAGACCCGTGACAAAAATTCAGAAGAAAAGTGTAAAACAATACCAGTCAAATAGAGGCTTCCGGGAGGGAGGAGGGAAGGGGGATGCTGGCGAGGTGAAAACTGACCGGCGAAGATAAAACGAACATTCTACCCGTGAGAGGTATCCGAGACACAGATATCCACCACTTACTCACAATCATTTTCAATGACACACATTTATTTAAAAAATATTATAGCACACACCCATAACTTTAAAATCTCTGAAGTAAAGCTATTAGAAAATAAGTTAACTTGACAAATGTTTTGGCTAATGCCTTCATCGGTGTAATTATACTCAACTTTCTATTTTTTTTTACACCGTTGTTTAAAACATATGATCTTTCAGTGTGTGGATAAAGTCAATCAGTAAACTTTTACAAGCAATTGGAAACATTTCAACTGCGTATATATATTTTATTACATTTCTGTCTGATATGCTTGATCTCACTTTCATTAACTGTCCCCGTCCTTCTGTAGTAGAGATGTTATGTAGTTATCACTTTTTTATGTGGATTTTTAAGCTTGTCAAAGTTTTTTATCAGGTCACAGCTTTATCCCTGCCTAAAGAATGTATGCTGCTGTATGGGAGAATACCGTCCTCTCTCTGCTGTGTACTGGTGGAGCAAAGGGAGGCATTTTAACTCATTTTAGTCTCTTTCTACTGCACTTTCTACCTACCACACTTTCTTAAGGTATGGTACAAAGCAGACAAACAGTTCAGCAAGTGCCTTCACCTGGGACTTGAAGCAGAGCTGCCACCACCGATGAATGGCAGAAGAGTGAGAATGGTTCTGAAGCCGCTGAGGGTAGGAAAATGTGTTTTTAAAAGGTTCACCTGATGGCCTTGACAAAGATTTGTTCAAATGTGTTTGTTACTGTTTACAAAGCACGTTGTGAGTCTGCCAATCAGCTGCAAAACATTTGTCATGTGGCGTGCCAGGAGCGCTTTCAGAGATCGGCGCAGTGGGGCTGGCCTGTTTTTTCCCTTTCCTCAAGCTTGCTTGTTTTTCCGAAATACCTTTTGCTGCTTCAGTTTAAGAACACAATTAAAACAGCAGGGTTTAGGCAGCAACCCCTTTGAAAAAGAAGAGCTAAGAAACAACGATGTTCCATTTACTAACAAGCACAATTACAGAAGGAGTCAGGCAGTTTTCACTAGTCTTTTTAAAAAGGTTCTGGCTAATCCAGGGTCAATATTCCAACCCCACCATCATATCACTCTCGCCACCTCCCTCCGTACACACAGCTTCCATTTTATATAGAGATATTCCACATTTAAAATGAATCCTCATTCAATTTTCAAACTGTCAAATATAAACTAATCACTGCTTTTCCAATTACTTTTGTATTTTCAATGTCTCCATGTTGCTTAATATAACCCTGTTGAAGTAGAATGCATGGAGACAGCGGAAGTTCATTTGAAGGAAGGAGAGATTGGTAAATTTAATTAGTAGTTTTGAAAGAAAACTGCATTAAAAACTAAAATACACATAATATAATTACTTTTATATAGGAAAATGTGATACAAAATGTATTGGAATTGAATGGAATTTTTTTGTCAGCTCTATGTACTCTAGGTACTGTCCACAGGGATGTCTGTAAAAACTCCCTATCTCTTTATGGATCTCCCCTTACTGATCTGGACTGCCCAGAAAGCTATCTGTGGCAGTGTTAAAACATGATCACTGCAGAAGACAATGAGAAAGAACACACATGTAAATGGCTATTAAACAGGCAATAGATGCACCCTCTGCAATTCCACAGTGTCACTTACATGTGCATACAATGGTGCATTCATTTCTATCCAAGAGTAAAACTGCATTAGACTGGCTGCAGGAAGGTTAGCGATCCAGATAGACATGCTTGTGGGGGCTTATTAACAGGACAGTGTCTGGGACGGAGAGAGGCTTGTCTCGTTGACAGGTCTGGGGTTCAGTGTCTCCCGGGTGCCTCTGTAGTCGCAGGTTGTTGAGGCCAACCTCGGTACTTGTTGACAGGCTGCGGTAATGTCTCTAGCAGACGGGAGGAACTCTAGTCGATTAACACCTCATCAACCACCATGTCAGAGAACAACCTTTCAGACCAGTGCCACCCCCATGGGCACCAATAGACACTGTGGACACTGCCTTTGTACATTTGTGTTTTTAGGAGCGTTGTTTGGTAGTGCTAGGGAACTCACGTGACTTTGGGCCCTATTTTTCACTGTGATAATTTGTCACTTATTGTATTTTAAAAGGTAAAACTGATGCTGCCTGTTTCTTGGTTACCCTTTTCTCACAAATGTCATTGCACTTTCCCTGCATTTGAAACTTGGTTAATTTAACTTATATGATGGGGCATTTTCAACACTGCTTCAAAAAGGAGAAATGGAAAATCCCACTCTTAGTTTTTTCTAGTTTTCTTCAGTCTTATTTCCTTTAGCCTCCCAGTCCCTCAGCTCTAACCATTAGACTACACTGCCTCCCAGTCCCTCAGCTCTAACCATTCGACTACACTGCCCCCCAGTCCCTCAGCTCTAACCATTAGACTACACTGTCTCCCAGTCCCTCAGCTCTAACCATTCGACTACACTGTCTCCCAGTCCCTTAGCTCTAACCATTAGACTACACTGCCTCCCAGTCCCTCAGCTCTAACCATTCGACTACACTGTCTCCCAGTCCCTTAGCTCTAACCATTAGACTACACTGTCTCCCAGTCCCTCAGCTCTAACCACTAGACTACACTGCCTCCCAGTCCCTCAGCTCTAACCACTAGACTACACTGTCTCCCAGTCCCTAAGCTGTAACCACAAAGCTCTAACTACTAAACCACACTGCTTTCTAACAATGTCAAGGTAGTTCTTAAATCAAGCGTCTTCTTTGAGCATTGCCAGCATAAAACATATGAAAAACAGAGAGTTTTAAAGTTGTATCCAAGAGGGAGAGCGGCGTATAAATGGCTTTTCCAGAGTGGATTCATCAAGCTGGGCCCTGTGCCGATGTTGGCAGAGACTGCAGGGCTCTGGTGATAAGACAGCTAGCAGTGAGAGGCCAGGTGGGAGGCAGATCTCTCTCATTCTCTTTGTTTCTCAGTGCAGAGTCCACTGGCTTACCTGGGGCAAACAGTACCATGGAAGGGCTCCTAACCATTTGCCTATATTGTGACTAAATTAGTAATATTGTGTAAACAATGCTTGGTGTGTTAAAGGGTTAATGCTAGTTTTGTTTTCTCAGTATAAGTAGAACAATATGAAATAATATAGCTTAGCTTTAAATCTTCAAATCCAATATAACCCCAGTCATTGAACCCCCTTACCTATTGTATTTTTAACTGTTAAAGACTCCGTAGCTCTCTGAAATATGTGTAATCGGCCTGGCACCTTCCTATTTGTCTGAATGTATACAGCATTACGTCCCAAATCGAGCACTGGGCTCTGTTGATGCCTACCTACTTTGTGTACCTTCTTTTCGGATAGTTACTTTTGATGCACGATCCTTTCGATGTCTCGCTCCTAAACTCTCTTCCCAGAGACATCAGGAGTGTTCCCACATTCTCTTTTTTAAAATTAGACTGAAGATTTTTTTGTTCGACAGTGCTTATAATTAGATATTTTCTTGTTTTTAAAGTAGTGCCTTGAGACATTTTACTGCGAGACAAAACTTCTGAATTGTCTCAGATTACAATGCACTTTATGCTCTAACATGCATCCTCTACAGTGAGGGTTCAGAAGAGTGGAACTCAGCAGGTATGCTCACCCTTATATCCAGGCCTTTCCCTGGTTTATTATTGTTAAAACACACAAGAAGCTTTCATGTTTAAATATTGTTTTGTTTGTTGTTTTTTAATTATTGAGGCAGTAATACTTGTTTTTAAAAGGGACTGAAATATACAGAGAAGTGAAATAAATATTTTTTTTATTATTATAATATCGCTTATTTTTTTTATTTTTTTTAAATATTCCCTTTATCATTGATGTATGAGACTTTCGTAATCCACTGAATGTCATAGTAGCAGCATTCTCTTTGTCAAACTCCTCGCAGGATCACAGAACAGTAATTCCGTGTGTCAGGTTTCAGAAGAAAAAAAAACACAAATATATAAGTCTCCTCAGTCCTGAAGATTGCAACCCCGAATCCTCACCGCTTTGTCCCTGTTCCCCAACAGGGGGGCTGTTTTCCAGTTTTTTTGTTTTTGTTTAAAAAAAAAAAAAGACGATTCACAATCTGTTTCCCGTTCCTCTTGTACTTGCTACAAGTTCTCTCCTCCTCTTCCAGATTTGTCAGACAGGCCGTTTGCTTCTCTCCCCCTCCCCCCAAATAAGAAATAAAAACAACAATCCCACTCCATTTGAAGCTCATCCTCGTAGCCGATTATGTTCTGCTGAGCACCTGGACAGAGAAATAAGCTTGCATACTCGCTTTACGACTCCCACCCCCTCTCTCTCTCCCTCTCCATCGCTCGCTCTCCTCAGTACTGCAGCCACAAAGTACAAAAATAGAACATCTCTTCTCCATTTCTTATATGTATTTCTCTTGTCGCTGACCTGCTGTAAAAAATATTGCTCTGTGGCCGGTCCCTCTAACTAGGGCTGGCTGGGCGGATGCGTTTAGTCCGCTTGCTGACTGTGGTGTAGCGGAAGGGCCTCTGGGGGTCTGGAGGTACCCCTTTGGGGTAGCGCTTCATGAAGTGCACGTCCTGCTGATTCTCCTGGGTGCGCGGGCCTTGCGTGGCGCCCTTCTTGGTGAAGCCAACGTACCAGCCTGAGTATTTGGCTGACATCAGGGCTGTGTAGTTATTCTCCAGCACCTTCTCCACAAATACACACTCTTTGCTCTTGTCGTTCACCTGTTAGGGGGCGACACAAAGGACAGGTTAGTATGGAGAAGCCATTTCATGAATGTATTCACCTATTTGTCAGCTGATATGTCCTGTTGAACCTGGTATAAGAGTGCATGTCTTCTTGTGATCCCTTAGGAAGGGATACTTGTTGAGCAAAAATGTGCAGAAGACACTTTCAAATGATAAGACACAGGTTCCCAACCTGTGACCTGGGGAAATCCTGAAATATCCCTAAAATATTGCAACTGCACCACACTGCAGTGCCACACCCTCCAAACCATTATTCTTCTAGTCAGCACGGCATCTCAACAAAGAAACTCTGCGTCTCACAATAATGCTGGGAAAATTCAACGGTCCCTATTATATACTGGTTACAGTGCACAGGATCAACTGTACATAGTCATTTATTATAAGAGGAATATGCTTCAGATTTAAAGAAACAAGAATGTCAATGTAATGGTTATGCTTCCATTTAATGCACCTCTATTAAAAGTGAAACACCTTTACTTTTTTGTAAAACAAATGATCCTAATAATTGGTTTAGAGAAATCCTTCATTTATAATAGTTTCATTTATAATAATTTATAATAATTACATAACATTATAACAAATGAATCTGGGGAACAGAATGCTACACCCCCTAAATCAGATACCACAATGCTAATGCTAATGAGAATACTTATTTCTGTTTTCATCAGTGCATTGTATGCTTTTTCCATTCCTGTTTAATTGATATTCATCCAACTATAAAGCTGCCAATGATTATCCGGATGGCTGTGTATTGGTATAACATGTAAATGAGCTTTGACCGTGTTTGTGGTGTCAGACTCATGCCATGCAAGGTAATGGAGCATTAGCATCTTATCTGCTCACAGCAGCCTGTACCCTGTGCATTTACAGACAATCCCTAATCTCATCTCAAGTGTGTTTAGACACAGTCCCTAATACAATCCCCTTATTTACCAAATTAATGAAAGCAGGGGGAAAAAAAACTTCTAAATTCAAAACCCTGCTGATAAAGAGAAAGATTGATGCCTTGAACAGATATTGATTCTACAGTGATTAAACAGACAAATCTAGATGTACATTTAAAAAGGCAGTGCCAACAGCCTCTGAGACTTTAATATTACATAATGTAGGGAAAGTATACGCAGGGCTGTAACTCCATCAAGGGGTTCTGGTGAATTACTAAACCACAAGAGTGGACTTATAGCCTTTGCTATTTATTATCATTATTGTATAAAACAAGAAACAGCGTAATTGCAGGAAGTCGCTGTTCATTCATTGTTCTGTTATTGTTCTGGTTAGTTTCTTGCTTGTTTTACACTGTTATAGTTATTATTCCTCCCTTTGCATTACAGAATAGGGCCCCTGGACTGTTACCGGCTCCTTGAAGAGTTGTTTTCACCCTGCAGCCCCCCGTTGTGATGATGTGCATTACCTTGCCCACTAGCTTGCCTCTCCGGTTCATGCAGAGGTAATAGTCTGTAGCTTTGCCTTTGATTCGCACCTGGCTCCCAAATGTGTCCGTTTCCACAACGAGCTGGGCTTGTGAAGAGAGAGAGGAGGAGAGAGAGAGAGAGATTAACTGCAGCTCGAATGGACAGTCTGCAATGACAGAGCACCACCTTAAAGAGGAAGTAGCGGGGTTGTGAAAAATATAGCGTCATATGTCCCACATGTTGCTACAAGTGTTTAAATAATGTACCTGTCATTTTTATTTTCATTGTAAACATCCTGACAACTTTTCAAAGCTTTTTTCTAAATGTCCACTTTTGTGCAATGGGGTTTGAGATATGTCCTCTAAATCACTGCAGGAAGAGCAATTAAAAATAAATAAATAAATAACATAACAACAAGTGCTCTGGCTTTTCTGTTTGGTACCACATCATGGATCGTTATTGCTGTGTTACCTGTTTGACAATGCGGGCAATAATCCTACAGCGGACATTGTAAAAAGACCTTTGAAACAGACTTTAAAGTTCTAAGTATAATAAGTTGTCAGGATGTTAACAATGAAAAGAAAAATTACAGGTACATTATTTAAACAGTGGTAGCAACACGTGGGTACGTGTAACACTATAGTTTTTGGAACCCAGGGCTGCACAACACCAATACTGATTGGGGTAAAAGTCTAGGAATGATGTTTACATGTCTACAATGCGTGCAACACAAACTCTGGTATCTGAGCTCCCGAGCTCCTGTCTATCCTGTGACAGACAGACAGGCAGACAGACAGTCTTCAGTTTCCAACACTGACCTTTCAGAACAGGTTAAGGCTGGTCTCCAAATAAACTGAAGAGAATGACCTTTGGTTGGACAAGAGAATTTTGGACTGTTCTAAGATTGGACAGAACTGACAGTTGATGTAGACCTATTCCTAGAAGGGAATTCTCCCCTGGTCGGTAGCAGCTGATGTGAGGCAGTGTGTCCTTATGCATTCTACCTCTTCTTCTAACTGGGTCCCTTGTTGCAGAGAGACAGAAAGAGAATCAAAGAGAGAGAGAGAGATATGGTGGCCCTCCTTACCTAAGCAGGGAAACAGCAATGAGATCGTTCCAGCGACCTCACACAGCACAGAGGTCAAACAAAATCAATATGCTCAGCCTCACTCCTGCTCTCTTTCTCTCTCTTATCCATCTCCCTTCTTCTACCACTCCCTCGCTCTTCACCTACCTTCGATCTCTCAGATTCCCTGTTCTCCACCCCCTCCCTGTTTCTAATCCTTTGATCTGCTTCTCTCCAGCCGGTCCTGCAATACAGCGATAGAACCTCTCCTAGCTACACTGTTAGCAGTCTGTGCACTCTCTTTTTTACTATTCCAGAGAGAAAGCCACATTCTAAACAGCACGGCATTTAACAAAATCAATGTCCCCCATTGATCCGGAGTTATATTTATTGCTGGTCATGGATTTTTAACTCTGAGCTTCAGCTAAAGAGCAAACATTGTTTAGCCTGCAATCTCGCTTTCTGCTTACCGCTTTCCTTTCAAACCGGTGGATAAACTGTCTGTATTTCTGACTCTGTATGATTGTACTTGCAATGGTAAAGCTCCACACACTATAAGACACACCAGAGCCCCACATTTGTATTGTCTTGTGTCTCAGTCGTGGCAATGGGTAGCTGACTCTTTCACACGTGACATCGCCTGCACTAAGACCCTGGTTTTCAAAGTCTGGTAGCTATTTGTTGGGTGTTCCAAAAAATAATTTAAATAACAATAAATAATGATTTAACTGAGCAACAAAGGAGTCCCCCAATTCCCAGTGTGGATGCCTGTGATTGCCCCCTGGTGGAGTAGTGCTGATTTCAGCTTGTCCCTAAGCCATACTGGAGTGCAATTCAGTTGTTCTGAAATATACACAGCAAACAGCCACATTGAAAGATACAGCTATGGCCAAATGTTTTGCATCACCTAGAATTTTAGGACAGGGACATCATTTTAAACAAGAAAATATTTGAACAGAATTATTTTATTTAACATCATGCAATCAAAGAAACTACAAAATGATATCGTAAAAGTCTACCGGACGCCATAATAGTAGTTCAGTATTTCATGTTAGATTTTAAAATGTGTGTCAGTTTTTTCGTAAGGTATATGGAAAACAACAGAGGGGTATGTAATTCAATATGTTAACGTAACATTATTCAGCAGGTGTCATTCAACCTTATGAAGCAAAAATAGTTATTTCTATAGGGTGATGCAAAACTTCTGGCTATAGCTGTACATGTCACCTTGTCTTACTATCAGCAGTGCCATTGTCCTTTACCTTTGATCAGCACTGCATGGTGCACTGGAACACGTGTCAATAGGTGCTGTTACTGATGAACAGCATACTCTGCACATGAATGCAAATTGCCTGTTTGTAAAATGAGGGTTTCAGCGATGTTGAGTTATGGAACGATCCTGTGCAGCTCCCTTACAGAGGCAGAGAGAGCGCTATACACACCAGCACTTCCCAGAGTTACAGTGCGTACATTAAATGCACTTAAGACCATCAGATTCCCCTTGCAGAATTTCACTGCCCATTAATTATGTGCAGGAGCTGCCGTTTTATGCCTTTCTGTCTTTGGCTGTGCGGATATTTGTTTCAATGAAACTAGGAACTTGCACAGTTATTTTTTCACCAAACTGTTCCACCAAAGCATCCCAAAAGCCTAACCATTGGCTATTATTAGTTCTATGAGCATAATCATTTGCTCCTACAATGTAATAAAGAAGCTTTGTTAGTGAGTACAGGCACTGGGGGATAGAGACACAGCCCCTGATGGTAAGCTGTCTTACCATATTTGTCTCCGTCCTCCCCACGTGCGCTGATCCGGCGGTCCAGCACCTGCACGTGCTTCCCGCTGGTGCGGCTGTACAGCTGGTAGACTCGCAGCTGTTTCCTGCTCATATCATCCCGTGCCCGCGTCTGATTCTCCACGTGAATCCGGAAATCCACGTTCTCGTCTGCCAGGACCTGCTGGGACATGGTTTTATCCATATGTGATTTTCATAAAGCTTGCGTTATTATGTTTAAATGTTGGCAGCGTGTGTAAATCTACCCCAAATAAGGATAGACATTTTGTGTCTGCATTGACAGGCTCGAAATCAAACACAATGGCAGATCAACTAGAAATAAACATCGTGTTAACTGTGCACACACTAAAGTGGTTTCTTAACAGCGGTTTTCCATGAAAAGATTTCTCAGCGCTGGACCAAATGCTTTGTTAACCTGTCCTGCTGTGTCATTGGAAATCTAACTTCCTGCTTTCTTCCTCCCCCTATCCCTGTCCCCCCTGTCTCCCTGTCTCATTCTCTTTTGAACCCATGAGTACTTGCTTCAGTGGCCTTCAATCAGCAGACCTGCCCGCACTCGTTAGACTGAAGCCATGACAGTTCTGAACAAGCATTGTTCTTTGTCTTCAGTAACAGATACTATAATGTGAAGGCTGTCTTGATAATGTTTAAGCCCAGGCTAACGTTCCCTATTTTGGGTAAAGAAGCAGTGGACCCATGCACCATACCATTAAACACTCCGTTCTCAGCACTGTCACCCTACCCCTAATTATAAGCAGTATTACATGTTTGGGTTATAAGAGGTGTGTGATAGATAAAATCCAGTGGAAAGGTGGTGAACGGCCAGGGCTTAAACTGCCCCCTACAAGTGATACTGTACCTTCACACTGGAAGGGTTTGAACAGATGCCCATTAGACAGGCTTTGGAGAGGCTTCAATCACTGTATAAAGTCCAAGGTCCACAATGGCCCAGCCCTCTCCTGATTGAAACATGTTGTGAATGTGTTTCGCAGTGGCCTGTGTTGCTGCCTGTCATCTCTAGATCCCCTTCATCTCCTGAAGGCTGCACTCGGGTTTCCACTGCCTTGGCTCCATGCCTGGAAAGCACTTGCTAACATCTCGGCTCCAGCACAGGGCGGCTTCGCCAGCCCCCCGGCCTGCTGGCACTCTCACAGTCTGAGCTGAGCCTCCAGCAAGTGCGAGAGAGAGAGGGAGAGAGAGGGAGGGAGAGAGAGACAGAGTGGGGGAGAGAGAGAGAGAGAGAGAGAGAGAGAGAGAGAGAGAGAGAGGGAGGGAGGGGGAGAGAGGGAGGGGGAGACAGAGAGTGGAAGAGAGAGACAGAGAGCAAGAGAGAGGGATAGAGACAGAGCAAGAGAGAGGGAGCGAGACAGAGAGTGGGAGAGAGAGAGAGCGAGAGAGAGGGCCCAGAGGCTTGGGTTTCAGCATAGAGAGCTCTGCTGGGAAACACTGCAGCCTAGAGACCAGGGACCCGACATTAACCCCTTCAACCCTTAGGAATGGTCTATTTCTGATACTTTCAGTATGTTCCACCAATATCTGGAAATGTCTGATATCGATACTGCACAACTTCACACAGTACACCAGGGGCAACACTGGCACTTTCATTCCATTGCAAGGCTTTGTTCCAGCCAGGTCTTTATTTTTGTTTTATTTGTTTATTTGTTTATTTAGCAGACGCCTTTATCCAAGGCGACTTACAGAGACTAGGGTGTGTGAACTATGCATCAGCTGCAGAGTCACGTACAACAACGTCTCACCCGAAAGACGGAGCACAAGGAGGTTAAGTGACTTGCTCAGGGTCACACAATGAGTCAGTGAACGAGCCGGGATTTGAACCAGGGACCTCCTGGTTACAAGCCCTTTTCTTTAACCACTGGACCACACTGCCACACTATATAAATAATTTGCTGTGTCAATTAAATCATTTACAAACTGGCTGGAACAGACTCTTGCAAGGGAATGGACAGGAAGAGCCAATGTTGCCTCTACACTGTTTACTACACTGGAACTTCTAAAATCACAAATCAATGAATTTGTAGGAAATAAAGTGAAACACAAGGTTAATGCAGGTGGTAACATTACATTGCATATTCTGGACAGGCTGCCGTTACTCCAGCCTGGATGTAAGGGAGTGTTGTGGTGTTTTGGAATCATCAGGACCTACCTGCTGCATCATCCAACACCCCAGCAGTGTGGATGTGCTGTTTAGTTGATCTAATATGTCTACCAGCACCACAGCTTGGTGCACAGAAGCCACATACTGCCCCTGCTTGTAATGCAAAGTCTCACCTGTAGAGGGCAGCTTAAACCCTACCAAGCCGCAGTCTAACTCTCACCTGTAGGGGCAGTTTAGAGTTTAGATCCTGCCCCAGATCTCTCTGCTTCTGTGTAACTGGAGGGTTTCCCCCCGCATGGGGGCCTCTGGATTGGGTTGGAGATGAGATGACAGTGAAAGGAGGTGGAGTGTCTCCTACCTGGAGTGGACTGCACAGCACCACCATGGCCTGGACACATCTGAGGAAACAGACAAAACAAACGCAGGGCATTAGAGCAGGCTTCAAACACACTGCTCAGCAAATACTCAATAACTGGGATGTTATTGTCTCACATAATGTGATTGTAACACTGCTTCCAGGAAACCTTTGAACATTAGATGAAACATTTTCTTCAGGGCTATACAGTGTATTATAAAATAACAGTGCACTACAGTCCAACACTGTGAACTCACAGAAAGTACTGTTTACTCCCCCCTCCCCTGTAGTTTGCTTGGAAGACATTCCCGTAACAGCAATTATAATCATATATTCAATGGCACATTGATATGAAACCCTAAATAAACATAATTTCATCAAGAACGAACGAGCACTTGTTTAAAGTATTGTATTTCTATCCGGTAGCTCCTTCCAACCGTTTCCAGTGAGGCCCTGTCCCCGGTCTGATTTAAGTTTACTAGCGGGGTTAACGCCAGAACATCAAATGTTTTCTTTTGGCAAGAGCCGTGGGATTTTTATAAACCGCAAAGTGTCGAGAGATCCATTTGACATCTCATCCACACGGCGGCACGCAAACCTGACAGAACCCAAACACGATATGCTGAGAGACAGAGAACACGCGGTGATACTCAGCGAGCGCATTCCGAACACCAATTTGAACCCCGGGACGCCCACCATTCTTTATACACAAAGAGGTATATTGACCGCCTGTAAAGTAGTCAAACTTTTCAAAACATTCGACCGTTTTCAAAGTGTTGGACTGTCCATAAACCCATGCATATATACAGTACCCAAACTATTATTATTATTATTATTATTATTATTATTATTATTATTATTATTATTATTATTATTATTATTATTCTCATCCAAAGTTAATCTAAAGCTGCAAATCTATCTATCAATCTGTATTTTGTATACCGTACAATGATATATTACATGTATATTCCATCAACACATATGCAGAATTGCTGGTAATTAATAATTCAAGCGCATCCTTACAGGCAAGTGAGTGCTGACAGGAGGGACCGCATATCTCTTGTAATCCGCGGCTTCCCAACTAAACAACTTGTCCAGGTCAAATCCGTACCAGATGCCGTTTCCGACTCAGGGTAGTTTACTGGAACTCTGTAATCCACTTTGCAGGGACAGAACCGCTGCTGCTGTCGTTGCTGCACAAATGATGAGATGCTCGGAGATGCATCAGCACTCTTCCAAAAAAACAAACAAAAAAGATGTTTCTCTCTATCTCTGTCTGTGTTCCTATGCTATGCTTGTGATTATACCTCGGTGCGGTGGAGATGATTCCAGCAATAGCTATCAAATAGGTAGACAGGTAGGTTATATCCCCAATAAGCCTCCGGACTCCGGGCTTATCACACAGCAAGCTCTCTGTGCAAGCACAGCAGTAGTACTGACAAAACGGGGCACACACACACACACACGCGCCGTGCTCTATTCTCTCTCTCTTTCACCTTCTCCTTAACAAGAAAAAAAAGAATAAATAACGTCTCCCAAAACGACGTTTTATTCTGTCAATGCACAGGGACAGTAAAACATGAGACTGGGAATCAGAAAAGGGCAAGTGCACTGGCTGTCAGCTGGTTGCTCGATTTGGTTATGGCTCCAGTACAGCTCAGATATAACGGGATACCCCCTCTTTGCTTCGCTTAATCCTCCTGGTTTTTGTGGTGTATTTTTTTTCGTTTTAATGTTATTAGCCGTAGACAATGGGTTCCTCTTTCTCCCCACTGCAGACCTCGTCACAGTAAACCAGGAAAGGTTCTTGAGGTCAAAGAGGTAGCCGGTAAGGCTATGTTAGGGGCGGAGGGCTGAGATGAGGGAAGGGGGGTTGCGGGAAGGAAGGGGCGGCTAGTGTCTCGGTGATGGAAAGGTCACTCGAAAAGCGCTGATTCCTCGGCTCCCTTGGGCCAGTCAGAAGGACAGCGAAGGTACAGCAGCTCTGGGGTCGTTGACACTACTAGCTCTGTGTTCTTTGAAGTCTCTTCTCTCATGTTTACAGCTTCCAGCAAATGTCTTCCTTCTGAGAGAGAGAAGGGATGGAGGGGACAAATGACTGGCGTTGTCCCGTAAACAACATTAGGGCTTCCCTACAACGAGTGAGGAGAGACCGTCGGCCAGTGCAGGGGTGTTCAGGATGGAGAGATGTAAGTGACACTGGATTTGCGGAAGAATAAACACCAGTACCGCCACTAAAATAACTGCAGCAGTCAACTAGCGCGAATGTCTCCTGATAATATTACTATCTGAAACACAGGCACCGCTGCCACAGAACTTACTTGTTATCCATAAGGCTACAAAAAAAATTAGCCAAATCAGAACGTGTTTTGTTTAAAAAAAAATTGAATGTTGTATTTCCGTCACAAACACGAGCAAGCTGGCTTTTCCCGTAAACTGAGATTCTTTCTTCTATGCAATCCAGGTTCTCCCAAACAGAAAAAAAACAAGTTTCAGATTCCAACATGAATCATTCTCACAACAGCGGCGGCAGGCAGTACTAGGACTGGGAAAGAAGTGATCTTGCCAAAGGAAAAAAAAATAGTAGTTTACAACTGAGGACAAATACTCCCCCACTACACAGAATCAGATAAAACAATAAGAGTATAATAACAATAATAATAATATTGCTATTACTATGAATAATAATAGTAACGACACGTATTATAGTAACTACAATTAAATAGCACAATAAAGTATTTATTAATAGAAAAGAATGATCTCCTCCTTAAAAAAGTCTGATACCTGAACGAGCCAGGGAAAGACTGACTGGTAATAGACTTAAAACTGCACTGCTACGCAACTCAGCTCACTGGCCAGAATAACACACAGCGGGGAGGGTTGGAGCGAGCGAGCGAGCTAGAGAGAGAGAGAGAGGGGGAAGGAATACGAAAGCCAGCCCCTTCTTATACAGGAAACACTGCAGTTTTTACTTCTTTGAAATTGTTATCCTGTTAATATTCATTTAAGAAAAAATAAAAAGTAAAACGCGAGATCAAAAGGGGGTCGAGCAGGAGGGTGGTACGCATGGGACGAATCCAAAATCCAAATCAACAAATCACCGGCACACTTCGAAACGGCAACCCTTTTTTATTTTCCTTTTTCCCAGGCTCTTGTTTCGTCCGAGCCTTGGATCGGTAGTGCTCGTCTCCAGGACAGGACTGTGTAGAGAACACGCAGCTGAGATGCGCTGCGGGTGTAGAAATTGCAGTTTAACGACTAATTGCAGCATAGGCGAGGTTGGCATTAGAGTAACTATTAATAATAATAATAATAATAATAATAATAATAATACAAACTGTACTGTTGTAGCACGGACTGGGCTTGCTGAAAGTACATGATACCATATGAGAGCAGTCAGATTTCCAAGCAGCAGTAGAAACACGGCACCAATTCATAAAGCTGAACATTTATATATTAACACAAAAACAAAAAGCTTGTTTGTGGGTGACCAGCACTCACATTTATTATTTTATTGTTGGTTAATTAGCTGTGTGTTCAAACCAGTGCATGCACATACACCCCAGTCGATCATTTTAACAGGTTGGAATTATTAGTTATTATAGGACTTCAGAGCACACGCATGGACATAAACCCTGAACTCCACATCCAGGCCATGACTGTTTGGTTACACGTTGTATTGATCCAAAATAACACACAACCTTTTGAACATGCATGCAATGGTCATTTTAGGTATATCTTTATTTTCCCCCAAAGCTAGCATTCAGATCCACATTCACAGTTCACTTGTGCCCATATGGAATAGATGCATAACATTTAAATCAAACAGGAGAACATACCAATATTGCTACCTTTCACTAAAGACATGGGAGGTTTTGTTGTATAGAAGAGGACCTCATTTTGTGGTTGCGGGCATGCAACCTACACACACACCATACATGTACCCTGCTCTCTCTGAAGCCTGCCATTTCCTTGCTGGTCTGTGTATTGATCCAGACACTAAGCAGCGCTTCACTCTGCCTCTCACATCCCACAACGAGGCACACTATTGATCAGGCTGGAAGCAAAGGGTTTATAACCTGGAGGAAAGATACCCAGTTCAGGTTCATTTTTTGTGTTTCTTCCACCAGGATATAACAGCACTACATCTAATATAATCCCTGATTCTGTAAGCAATGTAAGGCATATATGTATGTATTTCCACTAACTTCAGAAAACAGCTTTCAGGTCTGTATGGCATTTTTATTGGTTTGTATTGTATTCCTCACTGTTACAAGAAGCAGCTACCCTCCCCCAGAGACCTCCACAGATGCCACATGGGAGTACAGACAGTTAAAAAGACTACAGATCACTAAAAGGAGGGGGCCAGTGGTCAATAATAAGAGTGACCTGAAACCACTGAGAAGCTGTATTTGATTCATCAGTCACAAACACAATAGAGCAATACACATGCATGCATACATACTTGCAACTTGGGTGTCCACAGAGATTACAGAACAAAAGAATGTCCCAGGATCTCAGTGAAAATTGCATCTGGGGACCTCCTCTTTTAAAAGTGTTTACTCCTTTAGCATTTGGGCAGATTTTGCAATGTTGCAACAATTGTTAAAGGGAAAGTTAAACAGCAGATAATGTGGATGAGAATCAGATTTGGAAGTATTCTTGACCTTGAAATCACAGGGCTCAGTGCCATACCACTTTCCACCTGGGGATCCTGTCTGCTTTGTATAATTCAATTGCAAGCCCAATCACTCTCTCTGCCTCTTAACAGACTGTGGGTTCAGCTTGAAAGTGATTTAAAAAAAAAATTAACAATCTAGTACATCAGGAAACACAGCCTAATGAGATTTTTCTTAATATATTAAAAGTATCCTGGGAGACCGCCTGCTACAGCAAGAGATTGACTTCTTATTTCCATCCAATCAAAACAGACGAGACAAATCTGCAGGTTGCTGTCTATAACAAATCACATACAATGCTCAATACTCTCAACAGGAAGTGAAGTGTTGCAATTTTCACAAGGGTTTGGTTTATGAATACATCTTAAACACACTACAATTAAATGAAAAAGTTGTATTTCAGCTCTGCGAGCACAGTATTAATACAACAGTAATTGAGGCGAGCAAACAACTTCCAAATATTTTAAAAAGTGCTTTTGGCACCACCTGTTGTTCATTCTATGTGACTGCAGGTTTATAAAGCTATCGCATGTTATTGCAGCACCACCTAGGGATCATTGTATGCAAGTTAATAGGTACCTACTATCCCATTCACAGAAATCCCTACTGGACAACATAATTGCTTTCCCTGGACAAACCACTTACTGGAAATCATTCTCAATGAACATGTCATTTCATATATTATCCTCCTTTCTCTGTAAACAAGTTCAATAAGATATCGGTAAGAAAACATAACAGTAAATCACTCAGGATCAAAGTCACTGGCCTAAAAACTCACAATCCAACTAAACAAGGAGTCATTACGGATTACTACTTGAAACAGCCCCCTGCGCAAACACACCCAAGCATTTTCTGCTTGGAAATGTTGTGGTTTCAGATCATGTAAAACACTCTGGCCAGCTTCGCTGCAAAAGGTAAAAGGTAAATAACTGAAATGATGAAAACAGGAGAAATGAATTTGCACCGTTCCTGCAGGCTTACTCATTGAATTGGCAGGCAGGACTCGGCAGCTGTGTCCCTAGCCCAGTAAATCACAGGCTGTCTGGGCACTTGCCGGACAGGCAAAGAAACACATGTCCCTGCCAACCCCATTCACAGCTCCAGCAAGCCTTTGAGGTCATGCAAGCCCATTCAGACCAGAGGTATTAACCTTTAGACTGCCACCTTCCTACTACAGGCTTGTCATGTAGGATAGGATTTACAAAACATTATCCAACAACTCAAAATAAACCACTTTAACATCACACTACATATTGACAGGTAAATGTACACTGGGTTTAGTTTATGGTATTTTAATTTTATTGCTTAGTTGGCTCAAGAATCACATTGTCACTTACACTTCAATGCATTCTGCTACAGTACATATTAAAATCAAGGAGCATACGTGCACTTCCATCAATATGGTTTACCCATTCATTTGTTTCCCTGGGTTCCACCTCCAAATTACATTTCAGTATTGGATTTTGACCAATGTATTACTATTTAAGTTTACATGCAATTGAAATGAACATTGCAACCGATTTTTAGTAACTTCACACCACTAAATTTTACTTGAGATTGTTATTTACAAGCAGCAAGTGTTTGATCAAATTTCTCACTTTAAATCCACAAGATTAGTGATGGATCATGTTTTATCATGAGGGTTTAACTACCTACATTTTGATGCCAATTTATGTGCTGAAAGAATTTACAAGATATATGTTGGCTTCTTTGCAACATTAAGGGTACACAGTACTACATTACTCACTTATACAAGTTCTACACCAAACATGGTGAAACCTTTTCCAAGGCACAGGCTAACCCAAGCCACATAATGCTTCATTAGATGGAAACTAACAACATTGCTCCATGACGGAACTGGCATATCACCGAGCCATGGAGACTAGGCATTGCCGATTACTGGTAAGGAAGGATTGAGGGGAGGTGGAAAACTATTGAGAAATACAGCACCCTCAGTGAAATGCATGACAAGTTTAGTTTTCAATTTTTATTTTTATTTTAGCTTTTTTGCAAAATAATCCAACGGTTTTGCTGCCTTAGACTGTGCTCCCTTTAAAAAAAAAAAAAAAAAAAGCACACCATTCATATCATTTAAAACTGTGCAAAAGGCAGGATAGAAATTCTTCTACCACACAGGCATCCAGACTTGAACCTGGAGCCTTGGCACGGATTGAGATAGGATTCAGACCAGAACAGGGGCAAAAGACATCCAAGAAATACAAGAGAAATAAAAAGGAGGCTAAAACGCAGGTTATTTCTTCTCCACAAGTGTCTGTCTCCATTTCCAAAGATCCTGAATTGTCTGGAAAAAAAAAAAAAAAGCTTAAGTCTACATTCCCTAACACCAGGAAAAGTTGCCACCCATAGACACCAGACATTTAGAAATTAGTTTATCCAGTACAAAAGCTTGAAAACAAATTGGTTACTGAAAAGGAATACACATTTACCTTCTGGTCCTCCACTTTGAAGCAGTTCTTTATGAAGTTCTCAAATTTGGTTTCAACTTTTGGAAGGCTACCCTAAAATAAAAGGCAATTTATTACAACCAAGACCAGTGTTATATTGCACCAGGTATGCTTCTTGCAGAAAGCAGGATGGATTTGTTTCTGTAAGACTTGCACTGTCCTGGCCCAGCCAAGACTGGCACAAGTTGTAAAGTATAAGAAGTTGTTGAATGAACTGACAGTTTACCAGATGTTCCAATTGCTGCCAGTGAAATTCAGACTTAACTGCAATATAACCATGTTTGAAGTTAATTGCAAAATGAAATCAAATTTCCCTTCCACCCCCCAAAAAAAACAGGGTCTAGTAAAACTTGCACAGCTATGTTCTAGCAAGCTATAATCAGCTCCACAACTGGCCTGTTCTGCAGTTTTATCCCACAAGTCCAACAGCAGTAGTCCAGTGGGTAAAGCGAAACCACAGGTTTAATATACGAGGCATTTCCAACGACAGGGCCTTATGGGAGAAAGTCCATCGGGATAGACCTCTGTAATTATGGGGTTGGGTAAACTGTGCCTGGTGCAGGAGTTTGGCTAAAGCAAATCTATTGTTTACCATATTATGGAGCCAACATGCAACAAGCTTCATAATCTCCCATCAGCATTGTTATCACATTTGCATTTACAGCTCAAAAAGGGTGGAAAACAAACTCCTAGTGTTACAAATTCAGTGAGCCGTTGATTTTACTACATGAAAAAACTGAAGATCAGATCAGTAACTGCAAAACTTTGTTTACAACTCACCTTAAAGGTAGACTGCATCTTCTCCTTAATATCTGATACACTCATGGGACCTTTTGGAGTCTTTGGGCTCTTGGGCTTCGGGCCTTGCTTTCCTTTGCCATCTGGTGTCTGGAGAGGGGGGAAATATAAAATGTAATTTACAGGATTGTTGCACCCTAAATTGACACTTAAAAGTCCTGTCGACAGGCTAACCAATTGTCAGTTTGACAATGGTTTAAAAATTTCACTTTTGCCCAGTGGATACGCTTAAATTCAATCATCTATAATGCCTCCCAGCCACCCTATGGCTCTATATAGCGGTACATCATGGAACAATTGTTAATTTCCACCTCAAGCATTACCTGGCTCAAAGAAGTGGGTGTTAACTTCGCAATGCCAAGAACAAAATAAACACAACTTTGTTTATGAACGAAACCAAGCTCTGGTTGGCAGCATAAACTTTGCTTGTGCATCGCAGAGTGCTTATGCATTTCAAATCAGTATCTGGGAACACTGGAGTATCACAAGGTGGCCGTACCTTAGGTTCCTGTTTTTGTGCTGGTGTTGAAGGTTTGGACAGTTTGCCATTCTCTTTGGGAGCTCCCTTTGTTGGGGTTTTCTGTGGGGGCTGTGAAGAAATAAAGCATTTATTATGATACCCAGAATCTTGCTGGAAGTGTCGGAAATCTGAATACAGAAGGTGCAAGACTTGTGTGACTTACAGGGATGAATTAATAAAACCAAGTTCGCTGTACTACACTGAAAACATTCATCCCTGGGAAGATGGGGGGATACTGTAAATATTACCTTGGTCTTAACTGGAGTCTCCTCATCGTCATCCTCTTCATCATCATCATCCTCATCATCCCTGCAGAGAATGAACCACAGAAATGAGTTCCATGTCACCACCGCTACACTATACACAAGTTCAATAACTGTGCCTGGGTTGCAGAAGCATATTAAGTGAACAAAAGGTAAGACACAAAAAGGCACCAATACTCACTCTTCGTCATAATCATCGTCATCCTCCTCATCGTCATCCTGCTCCAATTTCATTTTTTTCTGAAAAATAAACACCCAAGAGTAAACTCCCAATGAGTATCAATAGAGCTAGCCAAGTAACACATTTGCAAGACACTTTGACAATGTGTCATCTGAAACATGGCCAAATGGTAAAATGTGCCAGTCACTCAACCCGGATTCAACTTTTACACCACGCCCCTTTTACACCCCTTTTTTTCGGCTTCTCTCAGCTCCTATCGGTCTCACTCGGCCATTGAATGGTTCTCTGCTTTTTCCGGAGAATAAAATGACTACAGACCTGTTTTTGAAGATGTCACAGGGTCCGACATTGGACCGGAAAGGGAAAATTGCAATGTCGGACCAGGTCCGACATAGGACCGCAAAGGGTTAAGCCTGAAGAGTTTATATTACCCTGCGATGTTATAGGAGGTTCTGAAAGCACGGTAGCAAGACCGTTGAAAAATTCAACGCCACAAAACTGCTGGAAGGCACCCAGAAGCCAACTTGCAGTTCTCACCTGAATTGTTTTAGTTGCCTGCACGTTTGCTGGCCTCTTAATCGCGGTCTTGTAGTCCTCCATTTCCTCCTCATCCTCATCGTCTTCATCAGAGGACATGTCATTATCTAGAGCTGTAGAGAACCAGTGTTTTCAGCTATACAAATAAAACAGTCTAGACACAGCTACACAAATGAAATATAGTATGGATGGTACCAAATTGCATATTATACCTTCCACATTCAACTTGGGTTATGTACAATAAAAATCATTTTTTGTCAGCTGTAGTTTTAATCTCCTTGCCCGCAGCTTGGCCTTGCAAAATACAGAAACAGGGTCACATGACTCACCAACAAGGTGCTGGCCGCTGATGTGGACGGGACCTGAGCCTTTCTTCAATCTGAACACAACAGGGGGCGTGATCTCGAAGCCACCAAGAGACACCTGCAAAAGCAAAAGACACCAGGGAGCTCAGCACAGCCAGCTCAACATGCAACATGTTCTTAACAGCCTAAAACCATAGTACACAAATCAAATTGAGGAGGAGAAAAAAAAAAGTTCTTTGCATATGAAATCAATCCACTAACCAAAAATCTTGGAAAATTGTTAGGCAAAAGTTATTGTCTAATGTAATGGACTTTAATAAGCCACACATGCAATTTAAAATAGTAAGAGAAAAACACTTGGCCACAAATGGTAAAATGCATGATTAGAGGTTGTTAGATGCCCAATCGAAGCAAAGCGGTTTCACATTCATAGGACTGCCTATTCTTTCTATACAACAGATAACTGACCGAAAATTGAAATCCTCACAAGCTGAGGTTTTCATGCAGGTAGGTATAAAAAGGATATAAAATGACAAATCTGGAGCTGTTCTATTAGATTTGCATACCACTGTGTGTGGGCATCACTTACTGTGGGATGGACAGATGGTTTCAGTGCTGCCAGTGTAGCTTTGATCTGTTCACCTTCGGCGTTCAACCCCTCGACCTCAACCACATGCAGCTCATCTTTCGTGCTCCCATCGACGCATACCTGTCAGGGCAGAAGGCTCATCAGATGGGACTTGATAAATACTTCAAAAGTCAAAGTCAAAGAACTTAGCAGCTCATTCCAGCTGATGACTGTGCACCAAAGGGATGAGGATGCATTGGAGGGGGCTTTACAGGCCATCGGTGTACCCAAATTGGCTCTAGCCCTAATTACACACCAATTGGTCATTACAATAATCTTTTTTTAATCCAAAAGCATGGACCATGGGAACAGTTGCCTTCAGGAGAAAATGTCTAACATCTGCAAATGCAGGGGAATGCACCTCATCAATTCACTCACCGTTCGAAGGGACAGCTGGTGCTCACTTCCGTTTTCATCGGGGTTAAATGTGAATTCTTTTGCCGCCTTCAGTTCACAGGCTAAAAGGAAAATCAGAGAAAATGTGAAATTATTTGATAAATTTTGGCAGTTGGGATAACACAAATCAACCAGGATCTCGGCAAGCCTACAAAACTAAATTTCAGTATGTTATTCTACATATGGCCGCAGTTACAAACGAGTATAGGAGAACCCCCACGGGTACCTAGTAACCATTGATCGGGTGAGGCCGAAAAATGGTGGTGGCGGGGAATCTGAACAATTAGCCTGAAACACGTGGGTCTCGCGTGGAGAATAACCCACAAGATAAATACATGCTTAACAATTCCGCGCCATGTACCATTACAGCAGAATTAACTAACAATCTCTCGATATCTGTAAGCTGCCCTACATAAAAATACGGTCTCAACCTTGGTTGTGCTTTACAACAGGCTGTACTACCACCATCCCGAAACACCGGTGATGGAGATTCAGCAGGTTAGAACTACAGATACACCAAAATCCTGTGAAACTGGCATGGTTCCTAATCTCAATCAAAACGTACTAGAAAACAGTTACGTTGGATATATATTCTATTAGCAAGCGAATGTAGATTTTTCATTTCAAATCAGATGCCTCGTGCACCCTACAGCAAGTTGTGATTTATCCGATAACGCACATTACAATCATCATGAGATTTGCATTTGCAGCTTGCTCACAACTAACGCTGAACACGCCGCACAGGCCGCCATCTTCTTACTATAGTAAGTAACACGTGTTTAACACATGAGGAAAATAGACAAAAGAAAACAAAAACTAAAAGAAAAACTAAAGTAAATGTTACAAGAAAGAATCTTTAAGACTTATTTTTATTTTTTAATCAAAACATATCGCTCGCAAAGGCTTGCATTGCTGGACCACGTGGGATTAGTAAAGTCAAAATGATGCTACACTATACTGGTAAACTGTATCGCTCTTTAAATAATGCCCGAATATCACCTTTGCCGTACCATTAATTCACTATATTAATACACATTACATTAAATACAATAAGCTAGTTAACCCGTTTATTATATTCCTGTTTCTCTTAAACAACGGTGCACTGGGTCTCTTTAGTAGCTTAGTGTAGGTTTCGTACCGAATAAGAAGTTCTGTGGCCGGATTGGCCCCATGTCCATTTCGGATGCCATGCTGTCTTCCATGCCGTTATGTTTTGCAGTTCCTGGGTGAAGGTATTTGCGTCTCCGTTGGTCTGTTCTAATAGAACCTCACGCGAGGGCCTAACTCTCTTTTATATAGAGCAGTACACGGCGTTTTAAGATTTGCTCCGCCCCTGCTGCTGGAAGTCTCGCGAGGAATCAGGGTGTCGTTACGCCTTTAAAATGACCGTATTACCAGAAACTGAAGCGCATACTTGAGCCTGCAAAACAGCTGTTTTCATTTTAGCTATGCTGGCGTGTGTGGGATGCAACTGCACCCGGCCCAGCCTTTTTTGGGGGTTGGGGGGGCAGTCTCTAGTATTAGCGGACTGTCAATCAAAACACAAATTTGCAAATCGGCGCTAACAGATTGACTGTCTGGAGGCGGGACGTAGAGTGTTGTTAAGGGGATGTGATTGCCCTGCTGGCAGATGTAATCAACGGATGGTAAAAATTCATTATTTTTTTTAAAAAAAAGACATGCTTTTGGGATATTAATTTGTTGTGTGTTCATAGAATGTTTTTTTTTTTTTTTTTCGCTTATGAGTTGTATTGTATGCATTTGTACCGTGGGCTAAGTTTTGATGCAGAGGTGTCTTCACTTTTGTACTTGATAACATTAATTTAGAAATCCAATCGATGCTTAATAATACGTTTTTGTGACTAATATGAAGCTATTAGTATGTTTCAATATGCTGCTATTAATCTTGTTACATAATTGATGTATTAAACAGTCAAAGTCATCTTACAATAGCGTTAGAATATGGTTTGTTGGGGGGGAAATTGACCGATTAAAACTCTGCTGCTGCTGTATTTATTTTCAAAAAGTTGTCTTTATGTTGTGCAGGATTTTAGTGTTGCTAACCTAGTTTACCATTTACCGTATTTACATATTCTTTAGATTTAAACAGAAGATGAAATTATTTTCCTCTAACTAAACTGAAGCTCATCTGTTATTCTAGCAAATGTGTTCCAAACTGCACTGAAAGGAACACTTGTTTAATGTATGTTATACACTTGTTGAGGTGAGATGGGGTCACAGGGAACCTCTTGTGCATCTTGAAGAATTTAGTGAACCAGTCAAGTTACAAGGCTAGATCCGCCCCTGTTAATCACTAATTGATTGATTGTGTTCACTGTTAAATAAAACCAAAATCCTACATGTTATAGTCTACTTTTTTTGTGTGTGTTTTGAGTGACGGGGAGGGGTCAAGTAGATTTTTTTAACATTTTGAGTGATTCATTACCTGGAAGCAGCAGATTCATTTGTATCCTTTGAAAAGCAAGCAAAAGAACAGGGGACAGCTGCAGGGACCGCTGATGTTAATTGGGTAAGGAAATGGGGTTCAAAGACCTGGTTATTATCACTACCCGGATGTGTCATTGTTGTACAGAATAGAGACGGAAGCAAACCCCTCTGTTGGTGAGGGGGGAGATGCAGCAGGGTGGTCAGGGTGTTCTGAATACCACGCTCGTTCTTTGCCAGAGATTCCCTACCAGGAACAACGGGAATCAATTACCAGTAAGACCATTATCAGAAAGATTTCCATTTGCTCAGAGAAATACAATCTCTGCAACTGCAACAGCCCTTTTCGTTTTGGAAATTAAATGGCATTTCTAAATAATACCAATGCTTGTTTAATTTTAACAAGAGAAATGTTTCAGAGTAGCTTGGTATTATCTGTGATGTTGTTTGCAGACAGAGAGCTTTGATATTGAGATGCTTTGTTGTCTGTAAAGTCCACAGGATTACCTTTTATGGTGTGGGCTGTGTGAAAACAGGCTGAGGTTGCCTGAGAGAAGTTTGGAGAACTTGACAAAAGGGGTGGGGACTCCCAGTGTTTGTCACTGCTTTAAGCTCCGCCCACTTATGGGCAGACTGAAGGCACTTGTTGCTCTTTTCTGTTGGCATTTCAGTGACACAATACAATTATTTTTGTGTGTGTGTGGGTGTGTGTATGTGCGTGATTAAGCTCACTGCTCACAACCAGTTCACTATTCATTCAAAAATCTGAAACATAAAACTGCATTTCACCTGTCCGTACCGCAGGGGGCACTGCTGAATTACAATTATTTCAATGTAGCAGCAATATTGTTTCATGGTAATACAATACAAAGTTCTGCTGTATTTGGATTCAGACAGTATATAATTTATTAATACAATATTTAAATGATAATTTAAATTTTATATAGCACCTTTCATAGTGGGCCACCATCACAAAGCACTTTACAAGATATGAGACTAGGGCATGTGAACTGTGCATCAGCTGCAGAGTCACTTACAACAACATCTCACCTGAAAGGCAGAGCACAAGCAGGTGAAGTGACTTTCTCGGGGTCACACAATGAGTCAGTGGCTGAGCTGGGATTTGAACTAGGGACTTTCTCGTTACAAGCCTGTTTCTTTAACCACTGGACCACACAGCCTAATAATAAATAATACAGATAGACAGTATTATCATGTACAGTGGACATATAAAATATTTAAAATGCATTTCTTGGATAGAGAAGACTAAGAAACATATGTATAAGGGAATGACAATTGGACAGTTCTACCACAGAGGATAATATTTGCAGTCCAATGAGGGCTAACATGAGACCAGCAAACTAATATCGCTTGATACCTAAGCCTTATTCAAGCCCAGGTCTCTGGCAGTGGAAGGACATTAATCTGTCCTTCTACCAAGTACTCCCGTCCCTCTCCCTGGCAGCTGTGTGGTGATTTGTCAGCAGCCCCAAAGGGAGCTCTTGATCAGCTATTGAACAATGCTGAGAATAATAATCCTCTTAGCTTTTCCCTCTGGACTTACATGTGGCTTTTAGAATGATTTTTAAAGTGCTTATCCTGCTGTGTGTTGCAAAATGGAACATGGTTGTGTTTATGTGTTTGTGTGTGCATTGAGGGGGTGGGGGGTATTGGAATGGATCTGAATCTCATTCCTCTTGTTCTTCTTAAATCCCTCACAGGTGTTGGTGGAAGACAGGATGTACACTGTCATTAACAGTCTAATTTCATCTTACTTTATATCTAGTGTTTTATTAACTGTGCTTCTCCATCCTACGGCCATCCACATTGCAGCCCAGCACTCTAACCACTGAGCTACTCAAGCTCATTACCTTCAACACTGCAGCTGAGCACTCTAACCACTGAGCTACTCAAACCCACTAACTTCCGCACTGCAGCTAAGCACTCTAACCACTGCTACTCAAACTCACCACCTTCCACACTAGAGCCTAGCACTCTAACTACTAAGCTACTCAAAATCACTACCTTCCACACTGCTGCACAGCACACAAGATGACATAATGCTATCTGAAGTCATTTCAGATAGGGCAGCAGTGGATAATATTGTCATTGAAATTGCAGCTTCAAGAAGTGACCTGTAACCCCCTCAGATATTAAATGCTGAGCAGTAAATCTGCATTGCACTAAAAGCACTGCGTTTCAGCTTTATTAAAGATTTGTTCAGAGGTTTTTCTCTCGGAGATGGAGAGAGAGCGAGAGGGAGCCTCTGTTTTTTTTTACCTCCTTATGAACATAATAGCAATAAAAGTGTGCTGTAAAAAGGGTTGAATGCGCTGAGGCTGATCGGAGCTATCCTCAGGGTGACAGAACGCACTGGAATGATGTGAATTATATGTGTCATTAAAACTGATTGTGGGCACTCGAGATAACAAATGGAAAGATAATTTCCAAATGGCTGTTAACAGCCCAGGCTTTTAACGACTCCATTACTGTGGAGCAGAGACACTCTGTGCCTAGGCGCTTATTTTATAAGCACTTTTTATTTTCTTCTTTTCTTTCATAGAACTAGTAATACCATGCAAGGATTTTTTCTGCTGCTTGTTTTTTTTCTATTTTAAGATGAGGGGTCTATAAGACATCAAATCACTTTGTCTGTCTGTATTTGTATGTCTGTCTCTCCATAAGACAAGAATGGCAATTTAGTGCCTGTAAAAGGTAATAGACTGACAGGAACTGAAGCCTAATGCCAGTCTGTCGGACTGTCCATACAGGCACATGGGTGGGTTTAGTACCTAAGAAATGTGTAGGACTCCAACAACTAGATCCCCTGGTCCCACATCTTCAGCTTTAACAGCTAGGCTGTTATATTTAATTCTAAAAAAATAGCACAAAGTTCTTTATTTTTAAAGAAAAAAAACTTTTTTATTTACATATTTATCAAATACAAAGTATAATACATTTATTTATGACAACCCCACACACTGAGAAGACTTTAAAACTCTGCACATTTTAAAATTTAAATAAAGTCAAAATGAAATAAAGATTTTCTGTATTTCTTTTATCTTGCTCTCAGACAGCGGTCCAGCTCTTGTCCCAGGACAGTCCAGGATAGAAAAACAGAGGACAATTTTTCCTAAAGCTACAGAGGGGGCCAAACAGCTGCCCTGGCCTGATCCTTTTGACTGTACAATCCCCCAGCCACGACCAGGCAGACTGGAGAAAGGAAGAGCTTTATAACCAGCAACATTATGAGGAAAGGTCTGGATTTAATCAACATCATAGAAACACTAGAGTTTTATAAGACCTGTATCTATTTAATTCAAGTCATTATTATTTTAAGTAAAACTTCTTTATTTAAAGAGACCCCCTGTTGACTAAGAAATGTCTTTTCTCTTTTCATTATGGCCTTGGGGGAGACACACTGCCCTGTACAGCCACCTGTCTGAAAATAATTTTGATTACGACCAAAAGTCCTGAGCTGGAATAAACCTGGAGGCAGATTGATGGCATGTTCTTGAAATTACATGGTTTGGACTTTGCACAGACAGCTGTTTCAAACATGGCTGGAAGTTAAGGGGTAAAAGCATGGGATCCTGACTGCTGACAATACAGGTCTCGGAGACCAGTTCTGTCGAATGAATCTACAGGGAAAACACAAACGAATCAATGCAACATCGTATTGCCACTAAAAAATGCATGAATTGATAATGAATCAACTGAAGTGAAAACAATGGTCCACTTCACTACATATCCATGTCGACATAAAGATGATTGAAGACATTGTCGGAAATTTATGCTTTATGGTTCTCTTGCGTCTTCGTTTCAGAACCTTAGCAGCAGTTTTTAAACCTCTGGAACTTCCCTCAGCTTTCATAATACCCTAAAGCGTTGTGTCTATTTATTTTCTTATGTGTCCTTAAATCGAAAAGATTTATTTTCTAACTCAAAACCAGCATTACTACATTTAACCATAATGGAGAAGTTCTATTCTAAATCTCATTTGTGCCACCACCTTATGCCACCATGTATCCATTTCTGAGGCAGGGAATTTTCTTTTTAAGTAAGTATGGTACTGCTTTTATTGTAGCAGCTTTACGGAGAACTAAATAACTACAAAAAGGATAAAGGGTTGCAGTTATGTTCATTTTAAAATTGCCACAAGAAAAACAGATCCTCATCCCAGTTTTAGTGTGTTTTTATATTTGGTACTTCTGTAAAGCTGCTATTATGACAGAGGTGGCAGCATAAATAACACTGAATTGAAGCCTGAGATTTTAAGCAGTTTAAGAACGGGAGAGATGAGAGCTTCTGGGAATATTTAAAGTGACTTTTTAGGACGAGTGCTATTGCTCAAAAAGTATTCTTTTTTTTTTTTTTTACAAAGCTGTGTCAGGTGCTTTGTGCTGACCTGGTCTGTTGTAACTGTCTTTCTCATCCCTGTCCTTGTTCCTTGAGTTACTATGGACATATAATATACAGTATATGTCAATAGTAACTCAGCAGCCATGCACTAAATGGTGAGAGCTCCACAAATCCTTTGGTGGATCTAGCCTTTATCAGGCCTTTACCAGGCCGGAGATACACAAGCAATTAATTGTTTTTATTATCGATTCTAGTTGACAACAAAAAATTGACAACTGAGTTGCTGTTGCTAAATGTGCCACACGCACAATGGAAAATTGACAATTATTTTAAGCAATTTTGAGATGGTGCCTGTTTGCAGTAAAGCAGCTGCTATAGTAATTGGAATCATTTTGAAAACTCAGGTGTGGACCAGCCGAGGTAAAAGACTACCTGAAGAACCTCTGGACTCGGTATTTATCCAGAAGAAGGAAAATATCTTCAGTTTGTCTTTCACCTCCGCTTGTGATTTCTCAAAAATATTTGCTAATTCCTTATATTCGTCTTCTTTTTTTTATCGCTGTCTTTATATTCGGCACATCTAACTACCCATAAACGTGTTCCACTATGAGAAATTGATGGTGTACCTCCGGCCTTTTAAGTCTGTGGTGACCAGGTCAAGGAAAGGAAAGAACATAGCAAGGCTGCATGTTTACTGAGCCCACTGATATGGGCTGGTAATTCTCTTAAACTTTAAATACAAATAGTAACAATTTAATAAAAAAAAGTTAAATAAAAATGTCATCTGAAACTTAAACACATATCAGTTCCAATAAATACATAATAATAATAATAATAATAATAATAATAATAATAATAATAATAATGATGAAAACAGTTTTTTAAACTGAGGCTGGACACATATCTGCAGAGTGTAGATAGACTGTACTTTAGCCGTCTATTATCTGTTTCTCGTGAGTCTAAATTGTAGTTACAATGCACACACACAGTGACATTGCTATAATAATGCCATTGGTCTCAACATGGTTTCCAGTGCAGAACTGTGGTTGCAAAGTTCAGTGATGTTAAACTGAGGTTCCAGTGTAGTCACAATAATCTTAAACAACATGCACACAATGTAGTACACTTGATCAAGACTTGAATTCTGCACCATACCAGAAATAGTGTTGACTTGTTTAACTAGTTCCAGATGTGGGAAGCTAACCTGCTTTCAAAGAACAGTCTATCCATCCTAGCCACAGTTATTTGTCCTAGCTACCAATATACTTTCCCTGCAGTCAAACCACAGATTTATTTGTTTAATTTACAGACAGTCCTTCATGGCTGTTAAAGTGTTAGAATCCACACCCAGGTTTTAAATGAGATGCTGCAGCTCGGCGTTGTGCTTGTCAGGGGAATCCTTTCCTAAGGAGAAAAGAAGAAGGAAACCATCCAGGTACATCTCTTTGCAACCCCCTCCCCTCTCCTCTCCTCCCTGGTCAACGCTGTCTCCTTTGCTGCACAGGGAGAGCCTGCGAGGGCCCGCAGTTAAACCAGGTTTAGTTTGAACAGTGCTTCTAAAAACCTGTATTGAGATGAGTGGAGGAAATGTGATGAGCAGGTCACGGTGCTTTCAATGGGGTTGCAGTCTTCCAGTGTTGGCAATCGGAGTGAGAATGTGTGGGTTCAGGGGATCCATCAACGGAGGCCCATTTTGGGTACAGGTGGGAGGGAGGGGGTTGTCATTGGTTGGATTATAAGTCTTGGTTGCATTGAAATCATGCAGTTTTTTTTAAATTGTTTTATTTATAAAAACAAACCAACATATTTTTTTTTCTATTTTTTTTTTTTTAAAGTTTTTGTTTCTGAGTCTGTGCAGAGGGGTGTCTCTCACACCAGTGATGTGACGGGCTGCAGCTTGCCGTTCTCGTCTGCCCAGGGCTGCAGGTTTTGCAGGGCGAACAGCGAGGAGTTGTGGATGCACAGCGGGTCCGGCTGGATGGAGTCACTCAGGGACTTCTGGAAGGCATCATGCTGCAGCTGGATCATCAATCTGTTTGCCTGCTGCCTCTCTGCCTCCCGCTCCTCCGCCGTCTGTCTCCTGGGGAGAGACACCAACACTTATTTATGTATTGTTTGTTTACTTATACTGTATTGGTGGTGCCCCCACTGATCAACACTGCATTCAGAGTGTAAGGATCACTCAGTTGGCAGTAGTCACACAGTGGTATTTATATAAAAGTGATTTATCAATTAAGAACACTTTCTTAATCCCTAATAATAAAGATAGTACTAAAGTAGCTTGTCAGTTGTATTGCTTACTTTTATTGTTGCAATACCTTTTTGCCCCACAAGGTGGCGCTTTACACAAAGTTGTGACTGTCTAGGGGTAATACAAACCAAGGGCCCTAGTCTCACTTCGTTTACGCGGTGGAAGAATATGGAAGGCCATCTAGGTCAAAAACCAATCAGAACACAAAAACGTAGGGGCTGGTCATTTTACAGTCATACATCGTCATTACAGGAGTAGTCAATCACCTTCGGGATAACATTTTTTCCATTTTCAGACATGAAATATGCTTTTAAAAAATCAAGAATAAGGAAAACTGCAAATCATGGCGGCGAGAGATTTTCTTCTATGGTGCAAATATAGATTTGCTAAGTGCTGCCGACTTCTTGAGACAGGCAATGTTGATCGTCTCGAAGGGTCTATCCATCGTCTTTCACTAGACTTTACCCAATGCCAAGTCCATACCGCCACGGGAATGGCAGATGTAAGGCGAGTTTTAATTGATAATGTATTACACGTAGAATGTTCTTTAAATTAATTGGTTCTCATTTCATTTTCAGCGATATGATTGGCGAAATTGGTATGCATAATAATTAGAATTACAACACTTACTAAAGTCAAATGAGAACGTGTACTAAGCAACGCGTTTTTGAACTCAATGGCCCAGAAGGGTTTCTTCCAGCGCATAAGCCCTTCTCCTAGGGCATGAACGAGTAAACCAATTGAGACTAGGTCTCAAAAGGAGAAATCAATATTCCCCGGCCCTCGAAATTCAAACACCCCCACATCAAACACATTCCTTTGCAGTTGGACTATGTTGGTTTTTATTAAGATGAAGACAAAGAACATGTTTTTTAATCACATATATTTGTCAACACATACTATAATAATCTTTCTCTCAAGACGAATTAGCAGATTAGTGAAAGAACGTAATTTGCATCACCCGCTAAAACTCAAAAGCAACAGCAATGCAATTTATTTGCTTACGATTGTAAGTCGCCCTGGATAAGGGCGTCTGCTAAGAAATAAATAATAATAATAATAATTTATTCTGGTTTACAGACAGGCAAACTGCATAACGCGAGTTAACCACAGATGAAAGTAGCACATGAGTGAAGTTACATAGCCTATGTGAGCTAATTGTATGGTATCGACTTGTGTAAATATAGATTTGTAAATATGCTTGCACTTGAATTAACAAAGCTGAACGTAAATAAGCTATTTTAAAACAGTGCATTACAGTGAACACATGCAGTATACAGAAAAAAAACGGAGAAAGGTTAGTTCTGTTTATACTTCCGTCGAATAATCAGAATAAAGCATAGTAATAAATGTCCAACGTAAAGAAGTATAATGCATAAAGTGATGTCATATAATCTACAGTCAAAACTGCAGCAGAAGCAGTGTAAGTACTCTCCGGGCAGGGAACTGGCTGGGATGGACAATGACTTTATTTGTAACCTGATCACCAGGCTAGTGAGATTTACAAAACGTTGTTTGTTACCCATTCTTTTGTTACAAGTTGAACATCTCTTTAGAAATTCTATATTCATCCAATAAGGGGGCATTGGTAATATTACTGCGGTATTATTGACAACCAGTTCACAGTGTGCGTCTATCACAGTACGTATCCGGATGTATCTAACGTGTGTTCAATTTGTTGGTAGGCCTGCTGCCGTACAGTGTCCTGAAAATGCATATTATTGAATTCCCGGACACCTCCGGGACGATCCAGGGAAATCAGGGACAGGTGGCAACCCTACATTCTGGTCCTTAAAAATAAAATACCTAAAATGTTTTACGACCGAGTCATTATTTTGCCATTGTTTAAAATCACGCTGCCCGGACCTAATTTGTCTTAATTGTATATCACGTAGTTGTTGTGTTTTATTCTTTTATTTAAACAGTGTAATTATAGAAGTTCCAAATGCAAACACGTGTTTCGTGTTCTCAACAGAAAGGTGAGGCTATTTATTTCCCCTAAAATACGGCGCATTTAAAAACCAAGCTTAATTTACAATGATTAAATGACCTGCTAATTAGAATTAGAATTAAGAATCTGAACAGCCATGTGTGACGCGCTCATTATACAACTACAGATTTTACTTTAGGCCATTCTTCGTGATTTAAAAAAAAAAAAAAAAAAATCAAACATGAAACATCAAAATCACGTCACAGCGGCAATTACGCATAAACCGATAACAGTTCCAAAAACTCTCAAGATTATTATTAATTTATTTGGCAGACGTCTTTATTCAAGGCGATTTACAGATGTTACATGGTTACAATGCAAGTGTATATTGATATTCCATTTGATAAAAGCTAACTTATTTTAAATCGTCTCAAGGCTGCTGCTGTTTTTTTGTTTTTTTTAAAGAGACAGTTGGCTATTGCAGAATGGAGTTAAATCAAATTTAAAACGGGCCTATTTTGAAAACCTTTTAATGAGCAGCGACTAGTTTTAATTTGGCATATTTCATACAGGCCATGAAATGTTGTTTAATAGGTCATATGCAATTACTGTATTTCATGTAAGGATTTGCATTGCCGTAAGACAACAACCGCTGGTGTCCAGTAAACTTCCCACTTTATTTTAAAGTAGGCTACCGGTTTAAGCGAAGGCTACAGTTTGAGTTGGGTGAAATACATTATGCCTGTCATCCACAGGCTGTTTTGATAAGTAGGACCATAGGCCTACCGGCCCATTATTTACAAGATTCTACATTTCCATATTTCAATAGTGGGTGCTGTAGTTTTTCAAAAAATCCATTCTCCATCTTCATTTAAACTTTTCATAACCAGCAAGTCCACGCTGAGTGTCTGAGTGCGCAGTGTAACTGGCAACAGAAGGGGATTTTGCAGTTTTGCCCAGTTTAGAAATTATACTTTTTGGACAGCTGCTTCTTTCCTTTTGAACTATATAATCAATTTTATTCAACCTTTATTTTATTCAACCTTTATATATAATCATTTACTAAAAACAGTTTTCCCTTTTAAAAATTGGATATAAATAATTTTCAAGTTCCCATAGAATAACAATTTTCGCAAGAGCCTATTTAATTAAAACATGGAACAAATGTATTTTAATCATGGCTTTGGAAAGCCGTTTTAACGGGCAAATCCATTCAAAAAGAAAAAAGGAAAAGAAATCGGTGTTTGTTTGTTTTTTACTTCTACAGGAAAAGTGATTTGTGCTCATAAAAGTGGTCTTAGGAATGTTTCAGATCTATCAAAACAACAAGAACCAGTCTGGTAGGCTATAGTGATGTTGGTAAAGAGGTATTTTAGTTATCCCTCTTCTTTCCCCAGTCAGCAGCTGTAGCCTACATTAATACTTTACTCTCGACTCTGGTTATTCATAGAGCTAAATATGTTATTGGATTTGCCTTCAAATAGCCTGTTAAAATCTGTTTACAAGAACCGTTTTATTTTCTAGTTTTATTTTTCAAAATGCATCTTGCAAAATATAATCGGCCCATTTATTTCAACACAGACAAACATTTAATTGGATCTATGTGAACAGAGTTCACATCCACAGCTCATCTTTTTCGCTCGGAATGAGACAGTTGGGAACCTGAAGTCTTCAATAATAAACACGTAGCAGCTGTTCCAGTGCTAACGACTCATCGCCCCGGGTCACCTGAGTGAATGAATTGGAAAAGGCGAGACCTAAACATGACCATCTGTTGCAGGTGAGCCCAGGTTAGGCTGGTTCTGTGTGCGCGGGAGAAGAGCAGAGTGGTTCTGTGTGCGCGCGAGAAGAGCAGCCTTCTCGCATCTGTGCTTTAGACCCGAGGAGATGCACAGCTTCCAACATGAACTTAGATGATGACACTTAAGCCTTCGGTGTAAATTAATTACCAAGAACAATAAGAGCGTTTGCTAAAACGATGGTAAAATCACCATGCGGTCCATGGTCTACTCGAAATAGCCACGGCTTTTTGGAGATTTGATTCCAGTTTTATACCCATTTTGTTAGAAAAAAAAGTATTGCATTTATATAGGCCATAGTGATAATTAGCAAAGTAATTGTATTTGTTTTCAGCCTACCTTACAAATATTGCTGCTTTGTTGTAAAGACCTGCAGCATGTGCGCTATGCAATCGAAGATGGACCCTAATAACGAAACGAAACCAAAATAAAACATATACCGTTCAACTGAAATCTGCAGGATTTTGATCAGGGCATTTCCCTACACTGTAACACTTTCCGTGTCATATTTCCGTGAGACGGAAAAAAACAGGAAAACAAAGCCTTATTGATTTTCACCCAGGCTATACAATTCACAACTGGTAGGCTAACACTCTCTTGTCTATTTTTATACTATTATCTAAAAAGGATTATTGACCAGATGTTTACAGTTGTACACATGCTTGCATTTCTGCGCTGCATGTGCTGCATACAAAACACATATTCCCATGTAGTTTCTACAAAGCATTGTCACGTGTCGAACAGATATAGGCGTTTTCAACACTTTAAATGGTGTCTTAAATACACCAGGTCGACTATTGTAGAATATTTATTTGACTATATTGTTTTTTAATTGGACGTTATGTAAAACATGTTTTTTTTATAACTAATTATTTATTTGTTTTAATACAAAACATGTAAAATAGGAAGAAGTGTTGAAATATAATTTCCGAGAACTACATATAGCTATTTAAACAGTACCAGGAAGGAATATTAATATGGAGCTAGCCCGGTATTTGACTCGTGTGATACTGACCACTTATGGGTTTTTTTTTTAAGCATACATGGGGACACTGTCTTTGCTAAATGGACACATTAACTTGCATTAAACCAACACATAGGCCTAATACATAAATAAACAGATCGATCAACGAGGAGGGCATACACAGGCAGCTACAATTATTGAAGTCACAAAAGCCCATTTTTATTAACACGTCTCTACACCAATGTTTCATTTTTACATTCTACGTTTAACAGTTTATTATTATTATTATTATTATTATTATTATTATTATTATTATTATTATTATTATTATTATCGTCACTCACCTCCATTTCGTCCTTCTGTTCTGAAACCATGTTTTAACCTGCGCGTCGGTCATTTTGAGGGACTTGGCAAGCGCCGCCCTCTCAGCCGAGGCCAGGTACTTCTGCCGATGGAAGCGCTTTTCCAACTCGCAGATCTGTACCCGGGAGAACGAGGTCCGCGGTTTCTTCCTCTTGGGTGGGGTCCGGTTCTGATAGGGATGTCCGATCCGCCGGGACACAGTGAAGGGCGTTAGAGCCGCTGCAAAGTGGGAAGAGACAGATTGGATGCTAGAATTAAATTTTATATATATATATATATATATATATATATATATATATATATATATATATATATATATATATATATATATATATATATGTGGTGGTGCTGATGATATAGGCCTATCTATTGACTACAGACTGATACATTGGGACCTATATATCAGACCTATATTCTAATAACACAAACTAATTTGGTGTATTGATACATTATGCAGGCCTTCTATTGGTAGCATTCTGTACTGTGTTTGCTTCTTCAGCCAAGGTCGACTTTTTTCTGTCTTGGTCACAACCTATTGCTTCCAGGTATTTGTCTCCACTCTATGAATTACAACTAAGAGGAAAGCAGTGTTTATTATCGTCTGTCACCTCTCCCACATATTTGTGTTTCGCCTCCTCAAATGGTCATGATCAAGGAATTTTGCCAAGAAGTCTGGAGAAGAAAAATACGTTAGTCATCCTCCTGTATAACCTACATATATAAAATTCTATATGTCGCCTTGAAATAGTTCCGCTACAACATTTTAATGAAACGACCCGATTATTAGTTAATACAATTTAATGATACGGTAATTAATATTTTAATGTATTAATTCTTGTTTTAATGTATTCATTACTGCTTCAACATTCTTGTTTGCGGCAGGTGAACTGTGAACCATCTAGTTCATTAAAATGCTTGTTTTTTAGACCCTAAAATTAAATACATAAATAAATAAATACAACTGCCATTATTCAGAGTGAAGCGATCGACGAGCTTGCTTCAGATTAAGACTTTCCAATCCAGTCTGATTCATCCTGATGTTTGGATAAAAGTGACACGAAATAATTTCTAAGACTTGTCAGTTTACATAAACATGGCGAATTAAATAGCTCTGTACCTTATAGTCATGTCACGACGCTCTTATGTGTAGAAAGTTTAACATAAAATACCTGAACCTGTATAGTGTAAAAAAAAAATGAAAAAATAAAATTGAAAAATAGTATGAACTCGTTTAAAATGTGAAATGTTAAGAGGAACGTGTTTAGCAGTTGATTCAAAGGCGAAGATGGGCTGTTTTACACTATATGACAAGTATTTGATCTTCACTATTTCATTTTAAAGTCAGCTTTGTTTTATAAATAGAACATTGCATTGTAAATGCTGTTTAGGTTCTAAACATGTCTTAAAATCATCTTGCATGTAATCAGAACAGTCAAATATGTCACTGGGATGTATATACCTGTCTGTCTCGTGTTCATAAGAAATATGTGTTTGTACTGTGGTACGTATTTTAAACGTGTAATCACCTTCCTTAAGTCTGAAAAGGTTTATTTTAAGAGCGTCTAAACGTTCATGTGTTTATTAATGTAGTACTGTACATTGTGTCTACAGAATGTAAGTCATGCCATTGTTGAAAATGTTTGAGCTGTGACATACGGTTTGCATTAAGTGTAGGCTATTCTCTGGCCATTTTGTTATGATGTCTGTAGATGATTGATTCTATACATTAAACCTGTCTGATCAGATATCGCACACACCAAGCAAGACAACATTGGAATGTATACTTCCCCTGAAACTAGCGATGTTATCGGAAATAATTTAACATCGATTGAATATAAACAGAAAAGAAAGTTATGATTTCATTGGATGTCGAGAAAACATTAAATTGGTTAATGACATTACATTTGCGATAAGATATTCAATAACATAAATGCGATTGTGTGTGTGTGTGTGTGTGTGTGTGTGTGTGTGTGTGTGTGTGTGTGTGTGTGTGTGTGTGTGTGTGTGTGTGTGTGTCTAATAAGTGGTAGTTTTTGGGGGCGGGGTTGGGTTAGCAAAAGGTTTAAATGACCTTTCGGACAAAAGCCTTTCTGCTGTGTAGAAAGAGGAGTAAACAGCGCAGTATCCTTGGAAAAATAAAAAAGAAGGGCTGAAATACATTATTGTGCAATCAGTTAAACATTGTGTGTAGCTTTTTTCTTTTTTTCCCTTAATTTTTTTGTACACTGTAGTTTTACCTCTTTTCAAACTTATATATAATACACACACACTATATATACATTTCATGCATTTGAGATGTACTTATTAAAAGACCGCACATTATATATATATATATATATATATATATATATATATATATATATATATATATATATATATATATATATATATATATATAATTTACACTGTAATCTATATTTATCCAACGGCTAAGAGAGTAATATATAGATGTGCTTATATTCCATCAGCAGTATGTTTTTCAATTATTGACTGCTGCTGAATTGGAGGCCAGGCTATGCTTAACAACCAACACGTTATTCATATTTCATAACTTAACAGCGGGATATTGCAGCTATGTGCAAAAACAAACAAAACACCAGACAACGTATGCGTGATGAGCAAAACTACTTCCGCGATTCGAAACGGGTTCCTCTCCAAGCATTCACAAGCAAACGCCACACCAATAGACCAGCAGACTAATACACACAAATCTTCAAATGTTTTCCCCTCAGATCTACAGAATGGACCACCAGTGTTGAAACAAGATGCTAAATGATGCAGAAATGTACAGATATTGAGGCCCCATGACAGCGGTCTTGTATCCTTATGCAGACTCGCAGAGTGATCCCTAAAGGGGAAAACGGTGAGATTTAGAGAGATAATTGAGAGTGATTAAATTACCTGGGATGGACGATGTTGTTAAGAGGATTTCTTATTTATTATGGCACTTTCTTACCTCAGTCACAACGAGGGTCGAGTTACAGCCTTGTCAATCTATTGCAGCAATATATTTACCTGTCTGCTAGCGTGTACATTTAATATTGGCACAGGCTTTATTAACAAAAAAAAAAAAAAACTATACAGGCCCCTATACTTCGATACAATTAACATTTCACCGTACACTATAACGTACATGTTTTTAATAGTTTTAGTAATTTTATTTTCAATATATATAGGCAAATTTGGGATTTTAAATTATTGGTAAATGTCAAAATCATAACAGGCGCATTTTTTACTCACAACGGAAGGCCTAATATAGCCTATTTTCCAAGAGCTGTAGCTCATCAACGCCATCGTTAATTTATATTCTTTCTGACAAGCTTAACCGGCTAGCTTTTAACGTGCCTGTCTCACCGGCGAGATACCCAACTTTCACTACATCAACAACATTGATTCTCTGACGGCCTGCCCTTATTTCATGATCTTATTTTTGTTAATGGATAAACATAACTGAATTGCATGTCCCATTTTTGAATGGGATTGCCTAATTCCGTCGTTATGTATGCTGCAGACATATTTTAAAATTAACGAGTGCACAGTTGAGTAAAAGTCTGTTAAAGACTGTGTTTTGTATTCATTTATTTGTATTCACTATCCATACCTTCGAATCTCTGAAATGTATCTGTTGAAATGTAAAATAATAATTGAGTTTATTACAAAACTAGGGGTTGATTCACTGTAGGTCCAAATGAACTGATATACATGTGATTATTTATTTTGCGAGCACAGGCTATATTGAAATACTATATACAAGTATATATATATATATATATATATATATATATATATATATATATATATATATATATATAATATATATATATATATATATATTCGATTTAGTATATTCCTCGTTTTGCAGTGTGGGTCAATCATAACGGTTTTTCTTCTCCAGTACAGTATTTAAAATGCATTTATCTGTCTATTTATAAATCGCTACCATCACACACAGAAATGAGGATCACACATTAGTGCCATCATACATAAAAACACACTAACAAGTCCAGTCGAATAATTATGCAACTTCCTGTTATTAGACATTGTAACGCATTAGTTGTAATGGTAAAGGGTAAAAGTATGGACAGACTGTAAAGAAGCGCTTGTTCAATCCCCTTACCAGTGAATCTGTCCTTTGCGAACCGCCGTGTGCTCTCCATCCAAGGGAAATTGAGGCTGCCGAACCCCGGGACGGTTGGCATGGCACTAGTAATAGGGGGTGGCACTGCGCCGGGTATGGGTCTGTGAGCTGGCACCCGAATCACGCCGGCCGGGGCCAGGCTCAGATTCACACTGTAGCATCCAGAGTCCTCGAAGGGCGAGCCGATGCCAGGGAACGGGCCAGGCAAGGAGTAAGGGGCAGTGGTGGTGCTTGCGGGGCTGCCCAGGTGGTAACTGCTGGCAATAGTATCCGAATCCCTGGTGTTGGGCTGTTGCGTGGAGTTCTCTGGGTCAGAACCACTCAATATCTGATCAATCCCAAAGCTAATGGGTTCGTGTTGGGTTTGGGGTGGTTGGGTGGTGGTGCTGCTTGGTGCAGGCTCCATTCTCCTGCGCAATTTGGCTCACGTAAAAAAAATAAATCAGGAAAAAAAAAGATGATCAAGATTTTTCTCCTGTCTTAAAATGTCCGTCCGCCGTTCAGTAGTGTAGATCCATCTAGATGCAGTTAGGAGGCGAGACTGAAACTTTGCCAAGCACAGTCCAGGGCTGATGGGCGACTCCATCTCTTTGAAGCGCTTCACTTTTCTCTGCATATCATTTTCTCCAATTACGCCCTCCCATTGGCCGGGGCTATCAAGCGCCTGCTGCCCGATTGGCTCTAGAGTTTAACAATGACTGGCTAAACCAAATCTGAGTTTAGGGAGTATTTTAAAGTGACATAATTTTTAAGAAAACGTACAATAGGTCAAATTCATTAACCAAAGGGACGTCATGCCACGAACGATACAATATATATATTGATAGCTTTATTATCAGAAAAATCAATTATCCTATCCTTGTTGAAAATGGTATCTCCTGGTTGTTAGTGTATGACGTTTTTCCCTATTTCGATATAGTTCGCCGTTTTAATATAGGCATTTCATTTAGGGTGTAGGCTATGTTTTAGCAATGCGTCTTTATCTTTCCATTATCTATCAAAATTATACGAAATAGTATAGTATTATTTCAGAGTTGTTGTAATTGTTCAAGGTATATTGTACAGGTTTTTTTCTCCCGCTGATTCAATATATTAAACGTTGCAAAGGAAGTAAGTAGCCTATCTTTATGGTCCTATGAGTATATTATATATTTTATAGAATTGTGTTTATACTGCCACTTTATAGGAACAGATAAAGTAGGCAACAATACTTTTAGAATTTCATTTTTTTTTTCGCCTTAAGTCGTTTGCTGCAGCCTTTACTAGATACATCTGTGCAGGGGAGCCCGTGAAATATATTTTCTTTATCGATCTTTGCGGGAAAGTGAAGATCGTCAGTATTAAAAGTGAAACCCTGCGTTACTCTTCGGTAACTATAGCTTTTCACTGAATCTGAGCCATTAATCTGCCGGCGGTAACTATCACTCTGTGCAGTGCAGCTTTCAATCCTTGTTATTTAAACGCTGTTGTCACTTCAGATTTCCTTTTTATAAAGCACACTCGCCGATGTGATTTAATAATAAAGAAAATATAACAGATAATCTCTCGAACAAACAATGTAATTCTTTTTAGAGACGCCCCCTAACAAACAATGAGGGCTAAGGGCGTTAAAGATTAAATAATGTTTGAAACGCATTTACTTATCCTCCTTTGTAAAGGGGAAATGAAAAGGGGAATAGAATTTGTCCTTTAACAGGGTTTATTAGGGTTTATTCACAGGGTTTATTTGATCAGTACCTGTTTGGGCTGATTCAGGCTTTTGGGGTGAAGCCGCGACATAGTTTATTAGTTTTTAAAAGCTGTGGATTCAATTACAGAAACATGCTGAATAATTTACATGACAGCAATAAAAACACACAGACCGGGGATTTCAATACTTTTTTTTATATCCTGGGATTATTGTCTAGCAAATGAAATATGTTACAAAATCAAATAACCAAAATATATGCATCAAAATCATGTCAAACTTATTCCCACTAGAGAGTAAATGTGCGCTTTCCTGAGCCCATTTAATTTAACTCTTGTGTTTTTAGCTATTCATCTAAAGAAATTATATGAATGAAAATGTTTTTCCTTGCATATTCGAACGTATATCTAAAGACTGTCAGTGTTTATTTTGTTTGTTCGAGGACACTGGTATTAATATCTCAAAATACTTATCCCGTTTACAGTCATTCACCATTTTTTATATGGTCTGAATTCATGGCACGTGTTCAATATGTGGTCATCATGCAGTAAAACATAAACCACATACAATACTTTTTAAATGGTGTTTTTATAATATGATTTTTACAAATGCGAATGTATGGGGCGTCCTCGCTTGAGGACCGTGCCAAACTGTACGTGCATGGCTCCTGCTTTATGAATAAATTCAATTTTTATTTTTTTAAATATACACACACATAAAACATATATGCGCCTCTTTTAGTCAGTAACTCTCAGGGACAACTCCCAGGGATTAGATGCCATATATATATATATATATATATATATATATATATATATATATATATATATATATATATATATATATATATATATATATATATATAACGATGTTGCACATCATTACTGAGGACCATTTTAAGGTTTCCTACATTGATGTTAATCGAGTTGCTCACTTAAATAACCATTTGGCAGCAATTGGCCGATATTTCCATTCCCTTAATCAAGATTTTTCATATACGCCTATGCCAAGAATAAAATGAATTTTAATTAAAACATTATATAGCAGTTTTACACACACACACACACACACATACACACACACACACACACACACATATATATATATATATATATATATATATATATATATATATATATATATATATATATATATATATATATATATATATATATATATATATATATAACACCTTCATGTTCTAAAAAATTCGATGCAAACTCCTTTATGATTGTATTTCAGAATGCTTGTGTGAAATAGAAATGTCAGCCAGTGTATAACAATTTATAATTCCATCAGCTGCCTAAATGCAATTTTAAACTACTGATTGTATGAATTTCAAGAATCCTGGTGTTGAAGAGAGTGTATTGAAATGATAGTTTCCATATGGTGGCGATACCAATGAAGATGCTAAGGCGTATATTTTGATTAGTAATTCAGTATATTTCCCATAACATATTTAAGGCTAAATTATTAATACATATTATCTGATTTATAAATGCATAACTCTAAAAACATAGTATAGCCATATATAAGCTAAGATGTAGGCTAATTTATTGAATAGTATTTTCCCAAACATATTTTAAATAAAAAGATTGGTTCCTACAGGAACGGCCCAGAAAAAAACAACATACTTTATCATTCCATATTCTTCCAAGTGTAACCTTGGGATTATTATTATTATTATTATTATTATTATTATTATTATTATTATTATTATTATTATTATTATTATTAATGGAATACAAAGACGATTTGCCTATGTATTTACTATCATGTGTAACTGTATAACTTTAATCTCTATTGGAAAGACTAAAAATAGATGGTGCTGTGTATTTGGAGTCATATCGGGTGATTAAGTTTCTTAATCAGAGTGGTTTGTGGCGCTTGCAGACAGGGAAGACATACGGGTGATCACTGTAACAATTTTATCTATTGATTGAGATGACAAGTATATATTGAGGAGAGGATAGGACCCAGGAGATAGGATGATCTTTAAAAAATGAACGGAGACCGTGAATAGAAAGGGCAAGGTTAAATCATTATTTACAGATATCAAAACAACGTGCAATGTTTGATTGGACCTATTGTTTCAATAGTCTACTGCAGTCTATAAAGTTCGGGCTATGGGACACTGGACTTTTCTGTATTCATTTTGCAAGGCCATTTAAGTTACATTAATTCGATATAGGATTTGTAATTGCTTGTGGACTGTGTTCGTATTAGCTCCCTATAGTTTCCCATTCTGCGAACACACACAACTGAACACGATTTCGAAATTTGTGGTCGCCTTTGTGAAATGGCAGTTTGACGTCTTTGTGTTAAATAACGTTTGTATGCTATTTGTTATAAGCGAAATGTAGTGATGCTTTACAATGTAAACGTTTGTAATAGATTCCAAATAGAGACTAACGCGTATGCTGCTTTCAAATTATATTGACGAGAGTGACATAGACATGTTTAAGGCTGTCCAACGAATTCCTATTTATAAAATATAAACATACCGCCACACTTGGCTTTCAATAAAACGTTAACGATTTTCAGACAAATAAGTACGTAGACAACATTGTGTTACTTTAATGTAAGGCATGTTATGGACGCGAATAATTAGCTTGTGTGTGCATACATAATTGAATCTGCTAGCGCTGGAACCTGATCGTTTATAGGAGATCTAAGTGGTTGGTTGTAATTTGTGGAATAAAAGCGATGATGTCCCTTAAGCCAGGATGTCACATTTGATTAGTTTCTGGGAATTGGAAAAATACTTTTACTTTGAAGTAGTTAATATTTTAATAGACCATTAGGTCTGATGCTAAAAAGCTATATTCTCAAGGGGATCAGAAGAAAGAGAGACGGGGAATGAGATTATGGGAGAGGAAGGTTCAACTGGCTGATATCATCCGTTTTAAACACTTGTCACAAGCCCAACACGTCGCCTCTTATACGCCTGACTCAAGCCTTTTACCTGATGGCCAGTGATGGGACTGGTCTAACATGGAGCTTTTGTTTTTGTAAGTGCAGGTGTTGAGGCGGTGTTGGTGTCAGAAGCATCGTTGTGTTTATAAAGATAGTCTTCATTTAAGGCGTATTTGAAACGCTGGTTTGTAAGGCGCTATAAATAGAATGCATTTTATTACATTTATTAAAACAGTGTATTTACCGCCATTGCTTTCCTATTATTTGGCAGCGTGTGTAAGTTTGGGACTGCCTGTAGTAAACTGTCCAGCGAGTGAAGTGCCAGCGTAGTAATTGTCGGTCTGTTATTGTCTAATTCTGTACCAGCAGCCTGGGAGGCGGAAGGATACCTAATTTGATTGTTTCCACTTGCTCTGGCATGGCTAAGCTGAGTGATCATTAGTTTGATTTTCTATAGAGTGGAGCTAATTGGATTTAAAGGCTACTTGCAGCAAGCTGCCAGTGTGCCGCATTTCAGAGACCCCCAGCCTTTTAGCAAAAACAGCAAGATTGTCCACCGGTTTTACAGAAAAACGCCTACTGCCCTAAAGCACCAACCCGGTGCCCCACCACTGAAACACAGCCCCGAGCTCGAGGCAAAGAAGGGGGGAGAGAGAAGGGGATCAATAAGCAAATATATAAATAAATGTACACCCCTCATAGAAAAAAAAGAATGGAGTGCATGCTTTGTTAGAGAAATTGCTTCTTGATCTGCATAATGGGGGTCTCTGTTAGCCCTGGGCTGTCTTTTTATTGCGTGTGTGTCTCCTGTTATCAATTTCGCGAACAATTTTCAAAGGGAGTCTGGCAAGCAGGCTTATGCTGAAACAATATGCAAAAGACGGGCTTTTGAATAATAAATGATGCGCTTTTATAGCGGTTTTAAAGTGCCTCTGATAGTACAATATGAAAAGGGCTGGATAAGTAATAGTGTATTTAAAAGGATCTAGTATGTTTTTATTACTATATTTAAAAGAGGGAGAGAGATATCTGTATTATACAGTAAAACGGATGATATATCTAAAAGTCACTGAAAACAACCAGAACAATGAATTTCCTGGCAGCGAATATTGCCTCGCTAATGAAACTTTGCCGTTCACAAACGGCACTGTACAACAGTTGTCTCTGCTTATGAAATATTAACTATATTTTAATATAAAGCTCTTAAAGTTAATGGCCTTTCGTCTGGATTTTTCTTCCTTGGCTTTAATTATAACGCATTTGATGAATAACTTTTGACAACGTCTCAATCAGTATTCGGTTTCACGCGACATTATTTTATTATATCGCTCTCTGCCACAAACCTGCACAAGGGTCGGGCGGGGGTGCTGGTGTGACCCCTGACAAACCTAGCAATGGCATTCTTCTTGAACTGGACTTTTAAAAACATCTTATTTACTGATTGATGAGACATAGCAATTAAGAATTAAACATAAATCGGCCAAGAATGCTGCGTTAATGTCTGCAAACAGGGTATAGGCTGTATTAAAACAGGCTGCATACAAACACACATTTAATTCTTTAAAAAAAATAACACAATACAGAACATGTCGCATATTGCTTTATTAATCATATTTTTTATTAAACTATATAGCTTGTTTACATACAAATACATTTGACGTTATTGTAGCCTATAACAAATGATTGATTTACAAAACATTTCCAATATATATATATATATATATATATATATATATATATATATATATATATATATATATATATATATATATATATATATATATATATATATATATAGTCTACCCTATATGATCAAATGTTACTACTAATGACAAGAAATTGGTGCTTTGTGGCTACGCTAATATTATAATATTAATACGTTGATTCTTTACTGAATATGTAATGTTAGGCTATTTATTATAATGCTATAGTATCCCGCCGTATACTAATACCCGCTGGTCATACTGTCATAAATAGCTATAAAAGCCACACTCGCCATCAACAAGACGCATATCCGCTTTAAAAGGAGCTAATTGTATTATTTATTAATTTAACCGGAGGAGAAATAAGAATAGGTGGCCAGCAATAAAACATAATATTTTAAACGAGCAGCCCTAATGCACGGGTGATTTAGGGAACATAAGAGCGCTTTGCACACGGATACTGTATTAAAGAAGGCCATTAAAATGTGAAACGTACGATTACAAATAGCTAAATCCCTTTACTTTCCGTGTCTTTTATTTTACACAGATTTTGCACACAATAAACAATAAACTATATCAAGACAAAAACAAACAGATACATAGCAAAAAAATGGTATGGTATTTGTGTGCAATAAGTAAATAAATAAATAAATAAATAAATACAACCTCTAAGGGTTTGAAAAATGGTTTATTTGGCGTTCCATAAGAACTGTACAATTTATTTTTTTTTCCTTTTTTATTATTCTGGTATAATATGACATATTTCCTTAATGGACATGTTCAGTCTAAAACAATTAAATGAAACACTAAACTGAGGTTATAATCTTCTCAATAAGATTTGTGTTTAATTCATTAGTCTTAACCGTGGAATTAGGAATGGTTCTGTATGGAACATTAACTCAACAAGGGTTCAAAGAGAACACAGGGGTCTGTGGTTGTGACACACCCAGGAACCCTTTTTAATAGTAATAATAATAATAATAATAATAATAATAATAATAATAATAATAATAATAATAATAATAATAGCCTACATTAAATAAAACTCATGTACACAACCAATGCAATGTTATTTATAACAGGCAGTGACATTATTTAAAGTATCAGTTTGATATAATTCACAAAACAAAACCCACACATTATCAACTGCTCAACATTTTCCCAATAGAAATATAATACAATGCATAATGCTTGTATTTTGGATACAGTAACATTTACTGCAAGACTGCACAATTAAGTGCAATGTGTGTTTATTAAAATGAATACTATTTTTAAAACATGTAATCAACATGCGTCCTTTTAAAATCTTGTTTTGTTTTTTTAACATCTGTCAAAATTGTGTAAAAGTCTTTATAAATAATGAACGTGGTGGTAGAGCGCATATTATGATGGATGAAAATTATCCAAGCATCTTTCATATTAAACACTTAAAGAAACGTCTACCGGCTCTGGACGTAATGCAGCAAAAGACAATGCCCATTTGGTTGTTGTTTGTGCCCTCTCTTAAAAGCCGTGTCACAGTAATTGACACAGTGTCACCAGACCTGTACAGAAGCTGTCCGTGTGAATGATTGTTAACTAATTACAAAATGTAAAGTTTATTCACTGCGTGTGCGGAGGAATCACAGAAACGCATTTATTTTTTTAATGAAGAACACACACGGGAACTCAGGTCTACAAAGCATTCATACCTATTAAATTTAAACTGAAAGAAACCCTACTGTGGGTTAATTATGAATGATGCCTGTTGCTTGTGTTTATTAAAACGAAATGGATCACATATACTGGAATACATATTTCCATTGATTATATATAATGACATTTCTAAGTTAAATTTCCATGTGAAATGTGTATATTTCATATAGATTCTTGCTCATAACAGTGAACCAATCTATACTCGCAAACTAAAGGGGAGTGGCAAAGCTCCAGAGCTACACTCAAGGATTTTAGAAACCCTTTCCAGCCTGCCACTTTGATTTATGGTTCCATTTTAAAACAATTTTAAGAATTAATCTATAAAGCAAAACCCGGCTGTCAGAACTCAAACTGCTGTAAATGTAAGCAGGCGTATCTGATAATGTATCCAGCCATGAACTATGCGCATTAACGGAACCCTGATCCAACGGCTGTGCAGGAATGCTGAATTTGGTGAAATTAAAGAAATACACACACACACACACACACACACACACACACACACACACACACACACACACACACACACACACACACACACACACACCAACAGCCTTCAGATGTGGGTAGACTTAAAGAACAACAAATGTGAATTTAAAATTCCATTGAGATCCGATTTTGCTACCTGTATTGCACTCCGTGTATGGAATGCTTTACCCGATGATGTTAAGTCTGCAGGCTCTTAACCAAAAGGTTTTTATTTTTTTTTTTTTTTTTTTAAATCATCTTAGTTGTCACTGTTATTGATGTATTGCTTGTGCTGCTGTTGTCGCTATATGTTTGACCTCTTTGTTTTGTTGGGTGTGGTAATATGTATGGTGTATGTGCAAGGATGGTATTGAACCAATATCGATATTGTGATATGATATCGATATTGTGATATGATATCGATATTGTTTGCTATCGATACTAATTTCCATATGGCGATATCATGGGATTTAAAAAAAATGCAATTCTCATAGGCTCGCTACTTCTAAAAATACAAACATAGTATAATCAAGTTTATTTTATATTAAGATATAATAAACCCTATACATACCAATCATTGTCAGTCTCATATGCAAAGAATCACCGCACACAAGTATTTAATCATTTTATTCCCTCTATTGGCGTTAAGAAACCAAATGCTATTGCATGCTACATTAAGTTTGGCAGTATTGGTCCTCCCTAAAGTGTTATAAACGAGGTGTACTTTTTAGACCTCAAAACAGTATAGAAACATCAAAATACATCTCAAAATAATGCAAAATTCAGCATGACACCGTCCTTAATACTTTTCGAGGTGTTGTGAGTGAGCATTTATACAGAACAGCTTAAGAATTCATTACTTCCACAATGTCTACAAAATTAACAACCTCGAAGTGAAGTATGGAAAAATTTTGGTTTTGAGGTGGATGACGATGGAATATATATCAACACCTTGTTTTTCTTTATATTAGCATTGTGCGGTTACATTTGCCTTGTTTTGGAGGACTTTGATATTATCGATATTGATATCTAAATACATGCACGATATCGATATAAAATGTTCATATGGTTGCCCACCACTAGTTTTAACCAAGTGTTAAGAGTCTATTCTGTCTTGAGATTTTTTTTTAAAATAAGTAATAAAAAAATCCATTGCCAACTTCCTGTTTTAAATATTATTTTCAGCAATAATGTCAGTTCTATCTTTAAAATAAATTACATAATGAATTATGCATGTCACATATGTTAGTTGCTAATTTTAAACGTATTTAATGATGTGGTTTCACATCTGGCCACTCTCGTCTGGCCTTGTCTAGCCAGGCGCTATTTTTATTGGATTATAGTTTGGTAGCCCCCTACTTCTTTCCAACCCTTAGCATTTATTTTTGTATGAATACCAAACCTTATTGAATTAATCAGAACCAACTTGAAAAAGTTATTTAAAAACATCGTCTGTTATAACTTTTGTTTATCGGGCCCAGTATTCGGTTTTCTGCACGTCAGGTATACTGTATAATAAGTAATTTGGTGCCTGTTGCGATAACGAGCTGGAATAGGATGCCATGCAAGTTCCCTCCAGGTGTCTGTTGCAGTGCATTGTGCATCTAGTAGAACAGTGGGTGTAATTGATGCCAACAGCAAGAGCTATTCAACAGCAGGAAGGAAAAGCTTATTAGGAGTGCAGTTCCCAATGTAGAAATTACACTGAGTATAATGACACATACATTACTGGATAAGCAATAAGACTGAAATATTGCCCACTTCTTTGGAAGTGAAATTAGCCTTAGATTAAATTGTTTATGGTTCATCTTGAAAAGACACTATCATATGTTTGTACAAATCCTGGTTTCCTTTATGGACAAACAACTGTTCAGTTTTTACAAAGATAAAAACGATGTCTGCTCCACTGCACACTACTGACCCCTAAAGGTCAACTTTGTACCAATTTGAAGTATGCTCCCATTCGTTGCATGAGTGTGTATTTTGTTACCTTGTAATTTTTCTTGCTGGAACTGTGCAGGATGGCAGGAGAAAGGCGGTTCTTACTGTACTTAAATAAACAAAATGCACACAGACTTGCACAAACAAAGAACTGCTTCGAAACCTGCATGTCAACAAGCCTAATCGCTCTGCCCGCAGTCCGACTAAGTGTATTATTGGCACACATTTCCTTTTTCCTTTCCAGATGAATAAACCCGAACTTTGTTTTTCCACATACATACAGGGTGATTCATAAACAACGCAGCATGGAAACAGCTGATACATTGCCAGATTGCAGGACGGAATTAAGAGAGAATGAGCAAACATCACACCCAACATCCTGGACAATAAACCAAGCTAACTGGAGTCCAAAATAAGCACGTGCCAGGTGATGGGCAGAGCTCAGTTCAAACACTTTTTTTTGTCTTCTTACGGTGTGTTGTTTTATGAATCATCCAGTATAGATATGATTTCTTAACCTAAACAATTATAAACACACAATGCTTGTTTGATGATAGTGTCCACATACCTACATCCTCAGCTTGGACTGTCAGTGCGATGTCCTGAAATTTGGAGCAAAGTTATCAACTTACTCCCATAACTTTGTTGCTGCTGAAAGGAGACAGGCAGCCCGTTAGACTCTTCAAGCTGAGTAGCTCAGTTAGTAAAGCCACTTACTCCCAAGCTGTGTTACCGGAGAGAGGAGGAAGGAGCACCCAAGTGCAAAAAAAACCCTCAGAGCACACACTATGGGGAACACTCCACAATTAGGTGTGGAGGTTACAAAAGTCTTCAAGGGATTATAACTAATTTGATCCATAAACCTGTCATGCACTTACATTCACCATGTAGATCACATATGTGTAGTTTTAGAAGAGGAACATATTCTAGCAAACAATCTAAATAAAGCTCTGTTTGCATGCCAGTCTTTACTGATAGTATGTTTGTTCATTCACCCCAGCAAGTCAGCATTTAGGGAAAGTAGCTGTTTGCTAATGACGGGACTGTATCCATCTCGAGATTTATTGACCTAGGAAGCGCAAGACTCCCTGAAAGCTTATTTTAGCGACTGTTTTCACTTTACTAAGACATGCACCAGCAACTTCACATCCTTGCATCCCACGTGGGGCCTGACCACAAACGTCCATGTCTACTCAAACTGGGTTACCCCAGATGAATATGTATCTCCGTTTCCAATGATTCTGTGGCATCTCCCCCCCCACCACCACCACATTGGGGCCCTCCTCAGCAGTAAAGTGGTTTGTTGTGCTCCCGGCTGATGGTTGAATGCATGGCTTGACTTCAAGGCTTCTGATGTCAGAGGCACCGGGTGCCAGAACCCACAGAGGAGATTTGTTGTCATTCTACACTTGGAACAAAGACTCACCCACCCCCAATGCCCTCAATAAATGGTTTTGAGTAGCTCAGTGGCTAGAGGACTGAGCTGACGTGTGGAAGGCAGTGGGTTTGAGTAGCTCAGTGACTAGAGGGCTGAGCTGAAGTGTGGAAGGCAGTGGATTTGAGTAGCTCAGTGGTTAGAGTTATGGGCTGCAATGTGGAAAGTAGATGGGTTTGAGTAGGTCAGGGGTCACAGAGCTGATTTATTTAATTTCCTTGTTTACTACACCTGGCTATGAAAGATTATTTTGGTATCTCTTGGCTACCATATGTTTGCGATGAAATCTCTTCTTTGTTAGTGGGCGTTCAACCCCTAAAAAGAAAGATGTATTTATACATTTTAGTTTTCTTTTGTGACAGAACGATGCTAGACCAATCTCTTTTAGGGGTTAGCTGAGATTACAGTAATCTCAGCTAATATTCTGGTTTTATTTATAAATTCCCAGGAGAAAGTCACTAAAAACTGCAAGTCTGCCACTAAACTGGGAGCAATAGAGAAATGGCTCATTTAACGTTCAATTTTCCCTCTGCCAAAACTCAAAGGGCAGGAGTGTAGTCATGGTGTCACCACACAGACCCCTGGATTGCCCTGTCGGGGCTAAAGGCAGCTGATTAAAGCCATCAGTCAGGGGCTGAGGGGTACTAAGAGCCACCACTGCGCAGTACTGCTCGCTTTGATAGTTATTACAGCTGGGAGAACAGCTCTCCATTGCCAGCTTACAGCCCGCTCCCAACTAAATACAGCAGCCATCAGCAGAGAATGATACCAGAAGAATCAAAACAAATAAACTGCAGCCCCAAAGATCCACAGAGCAAGAAGAACACAAGCAGTTGCACTGTGATCTTCCCTACCGTGACCCACCGAGCATGCCTATAGCCTGCCCAGGAGAGACCACGCTCTTTGGGCTGCAAAAAAGAAGTACTGTGCCAGAATGTATGGAGGGTTAGTGATGTGGATCCATTTCACTTGCCTTTTTTTTCAATGACCGAAAGTGTGTGTGTGTGTGTGATTTATTTATGTATTTATTTGTTGTTGTTGTGACAAATGTTTGCTTGACAAAGATGCTTTACTTTGATTCCTTTTGAAGTATATGTGTCTTCTGCTGTGTGCAGTAAATATTGTGACGGTGTGTAAACTAATAAAACCATGTTTAAATGGGTATTGTGTTGTAATGGGGCTATTCGAAAACTGGGTGCGGTATTGCTACAGAATTTCAACATATACAGTTAATATGCATACAAACACACCTTTTATGTTAAAATGAAACAATGGCAATAACAGACAATGAAAAAAGCATTTTTTTGTCAAAATGCTTGTCTACCTTGCATTTTTGTATGCTTTTTATCTAACAATAAACACGGTGCTACATTGAGCACTGATCGCTAATCTGCACCAGGCATTGCTCAGCAGGACTCCAGCACACAGAACTTACTCCACAAAGGGGCATTAAAAATGTCCCTACAGTAATCATTACAATAATCCCCACTGCCGTACAAAGGGAGCTGACAGCCCCCTGCCTGTTTCAATGAGCGATTAACACACACACATGCACATATAGTGTTCAAACTCTCAGCTGCCGGAAGAGCATCCACACGAGCAGGGCCAAGTCAGACATGGAGTCCCTTTTCACTGCCTCAATTAGGTTAGAGAGTGGAAGTTAATAAAAGCTGATTAACCTGCTCGTCACTTTGCAGTCTCATTGTCTTGCTAACGGCTGCCTTTTGACCCACTGACCCTGCCTGCTGGCTCTCAGCAGGGGTCACCAGCTGCCACAAGCCTGACTGCCTCGCTCTCTCTGGCAGGACTGTTACTCCAGCCCCCTGCTTCTGCCAAGCAGACAGGCCCCTCAGGCTTCAGAAAGGCTGTATAGCCACCAGTTACCAACCCCTCTCTCCCAATCCACCTGCCCTGCCCTGGGGCAGTACGCACCCCTCCGTCCTTCTCTCTCTCCAGACCAGCCTCACTGACAGATTCCCCACTGCAGCTCCCTCCTCCTTTTTACCCCAGGGCCACAACTGTCTCTTACAGGCCCATTTTAATTAATAAACAGCTTTTTTTTCAATAGGGTTGCTGAGTGCCATCATCCATCTACACTGCCTTTTATACTGTTGTCTTTTACTTACTTATTTATGGGTTTTGTTTCTTTTGTTGCTTTTTGTTTTGGGGGGAGTGGCATGGAGGCTAGTTGTAAACTCAATACTCAGTGTCTCAATGCTGGAAAAGGCATGGTTGTGTTGTTCACAGATCCCCAGTCCCTTAGCTCTAACCATTAAACCACATTCCCTCCCAGTCCCTCAGCTCCACCATTAGATCAGGCTCCTAGTCCTCACCTCTAACCACTTGGCTAGCTTGATTGTGCTTGCTCTATTTACCTCTAATCAGCTAATTTCTTCCCTGCATGGCAGAGATGGCAATATGATGCAATCTCCTTTATTACTGAGGCCTGTGTTTCTCTGATGAGTGGACCCCCAGAGTGCTTCCCCTGATTGCATCGGCTGCCTGGCTCTGATCCACAATCCTGAGAGGACCAGCCCAGCTCAGCTCAGCCCGGCAATCAGAAACACATTTGCCACTTAGGACTCAATCAGGGTCCCCAGCTATTACCGGAACTGCTTCAAAGCAGAACAATTTAAGAAGATGAGTCAGGCTATCTGTTATAAATAATTAGTTTGAAAGATGCTTTTTCTTTCTTTTTTTTTTACTGAAATCAAAACCACCCCACAAACTACTAAAGTAGTAGTTACAGTGTTTGTGAATTTGGGCCAAAAGAGGGTATAAATATATACTTGTGAAGGGTGAACTGCAAAACTAAGCCTCAAGTATATATAATAAGCCTTATTTGCTGAAAAGTGCATCGTTTACCATAATTGAATATTAATCAGTAAACTGAACACAGCAGTTTTGTTTTTATATAAACAAATAATGTTAATAGATTTGCTACTCTTTTATTAGACATATAAATGTGATATAAAGTAACATACAGTATAGTAATATGGACAAGGTGGTTTGATATAATGTATCACTTCAATCTGGGACCTCCTGCACACACCCAAAACAAGAAGCTCTTGAGTGCTTGAGCTAAAATGGGGCTCTACTTGCTCAGGTCAGGAGGTAATCAGTTTATCCAGACCTGGGTCTCCACACTCCTTGCGTCCCTGAGTGAAGGAGGATAGATGACAGAGTGGACAGCTGGCCAAGAAATGTGAGCCTGTCCCCTCTGGACATGAACCTGCCACTCTGCCACCCCTCAACACATGCACACGCACACACACACACACACACACACACACACGCATGATACTGATTGCAATGATGAGTGATGAGTAAGAGGCACAGCACTGCAGCCTCAATTACAGCTCAGCTCTCCTAAATTTCTTACCCTAATCCCCACCTACTCTTTCATAAATGAGCCCCCCTACAAACGCACCCCTGTGTAGTTATGAAAGGGTGTCATATATACTAGAGTTGTCATTTAAATTACTTGAATTTATGACAGTCTTTGAATACCAGCCAATCTGAAGCCACACACAAATCATTATGAGCTTAAGCTTAATGTTTTAGGCAACCAAAACTAGAGACAACTGTAGATATTTTAACTTAAGCTTGTAAGTGTTTGAGTCGTATTACTGGAAATTGTACAGCTCCATTATATATCATTATGTGCAAGCTTAACAGCTTTCTTCTGCTTTAATCTGCTACCTCTAGCCAGGATGATAGTGGGAAATGCTGACAAGCATAATAATTAATGTATTAAAAGATAGAAAAACATAGATGCTGATTTATTAAAAATATGTCCCTCCTCAGCATTGTAAAGTACAGGGATCTCAATAAATAGCCTCCGTGTCTTTTGATACCCAACTAAGACTTTTGACCAGACAGAGGAATCACAAGTTGAATGAAAAGAGGAATAAAAAGTTGGAGAAAGAGAGAGAAAATAAAGGAAGAGATTGAGAAACAGATAGGTCTATTGATTTTCCACTCACAGCTCTGGTCCCTAATGAATAATTATCTTCTTTTTTTTAAACTCTTATGGAGAGAAAAGTCACAATTTCAAATCGATTCAAAAGAGCCAGTCTTGGAGATACTGTTACAAATAACCTCAGGGTGAAAGAGAGAGGAAAAAGAAATGAAGGGAGGGGACAGAAATGGAGAGAGAGAGATACATTTCTATCTGACGCATACATCATACCTCATGCCATGACTATTGCCACTGCATATGTCTGCTTCCACCGTAATGAACTACTCACATGGAAGAAAGGAGACTCAAAATGCTCTTACTTGTATGTGAGCATGCATCTGTCTCCCTCAGCTCTAACCACTAGAAAACACTGCCTCTTAGTCACTCAGCTCTCACCTCAGGGTCAGACTGCCTCTTATTCCCTCATCTCTAACCACAAGGCCACACTGCCTCCCTGTCACTCAGCTCTAATCACTAGGCCACACTGCTTCCCTGTCCCTCAGCTGTAACCCCTAGGCCACACTGACTTAGTTTTGGCGATTTGGCCAGGCTGCCTCCCAGTCCCTCAGCTCTGAATACAGGAGTGGTGTCACGATGTAACAGATCTGCCTGAACAGGGATGTTTTGGGTCTTGTTAACAAGTCGTCTGACTGCCTTGTAACTGCATAGCCACAACATGAGAGGGGGTGAGATAAGGGGAGACAAAGACATTGAGTCAAACAGCCTTTTTAAGAGGTATTGAAAGAAGCAGTGATCCCGCAGCAGAGTGACTGCAGGTTTTCGATTCCTGTGATCAAGGCAGTGACTGTCTGCATTGTAGTGTAAGAGAGACCTCAGTCCCAGGGAAACTCATCTAACACCTTCATTGTAAACAGTATTGCTTTGGCTCAGAAGGGACCAGAATTCAACCAGTGCTCCAGCATTGCTTTGTAGGCATTGTGAGATAAGAAGCGCTTCAGTTGAGATGTTAAACAAAGGTCCTGTGAACTTTAAATAAATTACTATAATCTACCAATAACACAAAATGAAACAAATTGGCTCATATATTAGTTAGCTATTTGTCAACAAATGCCCCTTACAATATCGTCAATGAAGAAAGAACTAGCTTTTTTGCAGGCAGTGGCTTTGAAGAGAATTGTTCAAGTTGCTGGGTGCTCAGCAAGTGAGGCAAGCATTCGGAGATAAGGTGTGGCATGCAGGCTGCTGGAAAGTCTTTTCCGGTTCAGTACCTGGCTGAGAAAAGGCAGGTAAATACAACTTTGATGAGGGAAAAGCCCGGGGATGCTGCAACCTCCATCCCCTTCTCACATGAGGGTGGCTGACAGAATCATCCACAGTTATACAGCCAAGTGGTTGAGCCTGTTTGACCCTGTTTCCTTGGTAACCACCACCTTTGACCTCTTGTATTTTGGTAACTCAAGGATTGTAGGCTTGTGGACTGCCCATGGTAGCTCACTAAGAGTGCTGATGGAAGTTGCTCTTGTAACTTGTCAGCACACATATTTTGATAATTTGATTTAATATATGTTGCATGTTAATTGTAACTGTGGGAGAAACTATATGGTAATTGTATTCATTTTTTTCTTTTTTCTATGGGTTACTTATTTCTCCTTTGTGTGCAGTTCCAGTGCTGTTTCCCCAATAAATGCCCCTTCACTGCAATTTGACAGCATGTGTTATAGGTCCATAGCCAATGTCAATGTCTAAAAATGGATTTTCTCTCTTTGATAACAGCCATACTCAACACAGTTTAGTTTTGGAATATATTTCCCACTGTTGAATGATTCAATTACTTTATGTCTTTCCTGAGTGGGAGGGGTGCTCTTTGTTTCACTGTTCTCAGTAACAACAAGCTGATGTCTGCTGCCTTTGTTTTCCATTTTCTTAGAATCAGTTGCTGTAGACTTTTTTTATAAGTGTTTCTAAGTGTTCGGTGGCTACCTCCAACCAAGTTGAGAGTGTATTTCTCTTTGCTATGTCAGACAAGCAAAGCGAGTCGGTCTGTCCTATAAAGTGTGCAACAGAAAGTACACTGTCAACTTGATTAGAGGTAGCCACTGAACACTTAGAAACATATAAGTCATTAAATCTAAATAAATAAAAACATACAAAACCCAGATATTAACGTATGTAATCTGTTCATATAGAACCTGTTGTGGTTTAAACATTCAGAATGCTCTTTCATTGACATTCTGACTACGAGATCTACATTTGCAGAGAAATTGTAAGTATAGTTGCTGCTAATAGGTTACAATGGGGACATGACTTATAATGCAATGTGTAAAGTCCTCTGGAATCCAAGTTTAAAAAATCTGGTCAGCAGAGGGAGTGAATTCCCCTGGTCTGTGCATTGAACCCCTGTTGTGTTTTGCAAAAACAAAATCTTCCTTAGAGTGCAAGCATGTCAATGTACTTCAGTGAACCACACTGTAAATGCATGCTGTTATCCCACATTAATTGCATCACTCTGGCAGATTAACTACCAACCCTAAAGATCAAGGTCTTGAAATGAACCCTGTGAAGCAATTAAAATAGTTTCTTAAAAGCCATCAGTGTTACAGGTTTTACTTTTTTTCTGAACAAAAAGGCAGATGTTGACAAGATATCAGGGACCTGCATCTCCTGTTCTCGTCACTCTGAGCACAGGGGCTGAGGAGCGACATCTACTCCAATGGGTTGCTGACCCCCGGCTCTTTAATGTGTGGCTCCCTCTTCTCACCTGCGGAGGGGGCTCTTGATATTTCCAGTAGGGCCAGGCTCTGATCTCTTATCTTGCCCTTGCTGCGCTCATTCTCTGAGCTGTACTGCGGACCGCGGGTGGAATGCTGGTATCTCAGCAGACATCAAAGGAACTCTTCCTTCCAGATGCAACAGTTCAAAACAAAACCCAATTATCTTTTCATCGGCCATCCTGCTGCCCTGACACAGCTCCCCCTGCTCTCCTAACGAGTTGCTTGTGCCCTAAACAATGATCCCAATGACTGGGAGTCAAAGCAAGCGAAGCGCTGCTCATTCACCCGAGCCCTGCCTGCACCCTGCTGTCAGAACCTGTCTCCTTCACTGGGAAAGAAATACAAAACTCAAATTGGCCCATTAACCCGGATTGTCAAATACAAATGTTTTGGTGCGTTTTAGATAGCATCAGCTTTTTCGTAGATCTTTGTTTGTATTTTATTTTATGTTCCTTCCCCAAGATAAGTCAAGTAAGAGTTATCTCTTTTGTTGCAGTTTTTTTTTGATAAATCAATGGCATCTCCAGACTAGTTGCCGATCAAGAGAAGTCAACATCAATGGACTCATATTGTAATGCATGTGTACTTGTGTGTGTCTGTGCACTAAACCATTTCATTAGTTCCCAGCACACCACTTGTTCATTCCTTTTCAGTCATTTTTTAGAATAGCAACCCAATCTAAACACCATGTTAACCATTATTAAAGTTTACCACAGTACTGTAGATTTAGGAGTGTATTATGTTTTTTCTGATTATACTTTGTTATTACTTTGCTTTGCCAAAGGTGTGTGTGTGTCTATATATATATGGACAGGAGAGGAGGCATATAGTGGGAAACTATGGCCCAGAGGAAAGAGCTACAGTTACCAACAGGGGACTATAATGCCCGAAGCCACAGGAGGTAACTATAGGCCTTTAGTTTCCCACTATGAGCTGAGGTCAGCAGTCCATGTTTGTTTTATAAATCAGTTAAGAAAGCAATATTTTCGAAGTCCACATAGTGTATAGTTATTAAAGTTTTTTTGGCATAGAACTGTCCGTCTGACTTTCTCACTGCGACATTGAATTCTCAGAGGAGTCCATTGAGTTTGTGAACGTCATATTTATTTACATCATCAAGCTGGATTTGTTTGAATTTTAGGAAGTCAGAAAACACTGAGAGCAAAGTTTTTATGATGATTTTAGTGTTTGCAGCATCTTTTATTTTTAGTATATTTTGTAATTAATTTTCTGTTGTCCGCCATTTTGCTTTGTTGTGTATAGACAGGAAGGACGACGCTGAGCATGACGACGTAATTTGAGGGAGTTTGTAAATACAACTACTGACTGTAAGCAGCATCACGGGGGCAATAGTTGGGTCTATTTTTGGTCATGTGATCAGGTTTTAACCAATCACAGGCCAGAATTTCTAAGGACTGGCTCCCCTACACACGTTATAAAATGCAGCAGCAGCTCTAGATTTATTATGAATACCTGTACAGGAGCAATATTCAAGACCTGCACACAATTATTTAACAGAATGGTGAAGCAACTCACCAGAGAAGAAAACACCAAATTGCTCGGCGACTTGTGTCTGATTTTATTTTATTTTTTTTTAGGAGCTCGAACAATTTCCAAATTTTTGTAGCAAGAGAAACAGCTGCGTGTTTTGCTGTTTGTTTACATGCCATTTTGTAGCAATGAGGTGCACCTGTGGACATCATAATACAAAACGAGACAATAATATGACGGTGTTCTGGAAAGATTGAATAAACCAATCAGCATGCCCCAAGACACTCTCGCCATGACAAACTTAAGTTTGATGATGATTATTATTATTATTTATTTCTTAGCAGACGCCCTTATCCAGGGCGACTTACAATCATAAGCAAATACATTTCAAGCATCATAGTACAAGTAATAATACAATTAAGAGCAAGATAAATACAATGACTTTGGTTCAAGCAAGTACAAGTGTGACAAAATACAATTCAGTAATACAGCAGATAAGTGTCAGTGATAGTTACATCAGGATATGATTAAATACAAAATACTACAGATTAAACACTTGGCAGATTACAGTACTCTGAAGTACAGGATTAAATGCAGTAAAATAGGGGGCAGATAAGAGCAAGTAAAGTGCATTTAAGGAAGGGTGATAAGTGTCCCAGGGGAAGAACAGAGGAGTTCTACAGGTGCTTTCTGAAGAGGTGAGTCTTGAGGAGGCGCCGGAATGTGATCAGGGACTGGGCAGTCCTGATGATGATGAGTTATCAGGTTACAAAACAGTACTGAATCAGTTGTGAACAAATCGCTAGTTCCTGTTCCTTTAGGTGGAGAATTTACAATGGGAAAAATCTGTTTCACCACAAGGGTGTTCTCTTAGGCGAAGTGTTCCTACATGGAGACTACTGTGTGTGTATATATATATACTGTATATATACATATGGGTAGCCACTCTGGGCTCTTGTACATATCATCTTGCATCATACTATATAGATAATTTTTAAAAAATTATATATATAAATACATTTTAAGATTATGTATTTTGTTTAACCACATTTATCATTCCAGAGGAATATTTTTTAAATTTTTGTATGTTATTATTATATGAAATTTTAGTTTATTATGAACATGTGTCAATAGTTAAAGCTTCTAGAAAAATCTGATGTAGAACTATAAGCATCCATTATTTCAAACATGCAATCATCAATGATGTGGTAAAACTATAAAAAGTTGAGTAGACAAACTATTCATCTAGGTGTAATGAAAGCCGTGTGCAAGAGGTACTCAAAGCATCTGTTTCTCCTCTGGATGAGCAGGTAATTCATCTGTAATGTTAAAGACTCAGTCATAATAACTAACTACAGCTATGGCCAGAGGTTTTGCATCACATTAAATGAACTCATTTTGCTTCACAAAGTCGATTGAAACCTGCTGAATAATGTTACGTTAACATATTAAATTACATACCGCTTTGGAGTTTTCCATATGCTTAAGAAAAATTGAAAAAAGAAAATGGAAAAATGTGACATTTCAAAATCTAACATGAAATACTGTACCTTGAGAGGTATTTATTTGATTTCCTCCAAAACAAACATCAAAATGGGTCGTTATCAGTGGTGATGAAAGAAGTCACCTTTTTTTAATGATTAAAAACAAGTCCACAACGTGCTCCCCTTATCAGCATTAAGCACACTGGACACTTTGACATCTCAGTTTTGCAGGGAGGATAAATGTGTTCATATTGCAAGCTTTTATTAGATGTTTATTCATTGTTATGCAGAGGCTGGGTCAGGCCTCAAGGGGGCGCAGTTTTAGGAAAAGGAACACAGGAGGTTATTAAAACAATCCAAAACAAAAAGGTTTTATAAAAACAAGTCTCTGAGTGGTTGTACTGCATAGGCTAAATGTTCACCTGGGAACCCTTCTCTAAACAGAGAAATAAATAAATTATTAATGAAAAAGATTAAGAATTGCAACTTTTAAGTGTCGGTCACTTTTGTAAATCTATTTCTTTATTTCCCGATTGATGCCTTGAGGATGGTTATAAATCTTGTCTGGGCTGAATGAACGCCATTTATCATATTCATTTTCTTGTCGATACAATTATGAAAAGCCCCTGGCCCTTTCTCTAGCTGGAACTCAATTTGCTAAAGGAAAACCAAATTAGCTCACAGAATAGGAGCTGGGCTTCTAATGCGGCAGCTCCTGCCTTCTCTCCTCCTCCTCCACACCCCACCCCTGCTGCTGGCTGAACCCTCACCTCTCTGAGTGTACCCCCCAAAATCTGAGCAGAGAGAGAGAGAGCGGGGGAGTGGGCTGGGCAGAGCTAGTTCTGTCACACATGCAAAGCCCTGGCTCACCAGCACAGCGTCACCATCTACTGGCAAACAAGTGCAACTTATTCTCCATCAGTGCTAATTGAGTCACAGAGCTGGATCTTGTTTTAAAATGCTTAATTTCGAATGTTGCCAGTCATTATTATTATTTTTTGTTTTATTTGCAGTAAAACTACTTCATACAGCACACATGGACTAAAACGTTTTTGCATTTTGTATGTGTGTTTGACCAAATGTACTGCCTTGTACAAAAATATTACTGTTGGGTTTATGGACCAACAAACCCTTTTGTTGTATTGTATCCTGTCCAGGCTGGTAGAAACAGGGCTTATCCTGCAAGGTAAGCAAGGTTTCCAAAGATCACACCACTACACAGCCCTGTCCCTGGACCCGCAGACAGGCCAGCGCACGGGTGAGCTCGCTGTGGCAGGGCAGATGGGAGCTCCCTGGCAGTCGGCACGGATGGGCAGACGATGCTAAAGTGTTTGACCCCTGAGGGGATCAATTAGCCACGGTTAGGGTATCTCGGGAGGGGGTAATGACCTCACTGGCGCCCCCTGTAGGATGGCGGTGTGAGTCCGGTCGGTCCCGCTGACCCCAGCTGGTGCCATCGCTCACCACTTTCTGTTCCTGCAGGGGAAGCAGACACGGGCTGAGTGAGCAGCCAGCACCGGCTGTCTCCTCATTTATTTACAGAACAACAGAGACCACGTGATTCAGGCTGAATTTGGTTCAGGGGCGTTATCGTAGCTGGATTTGATTCAGTGACAGACTTCTTTTTAGTATTTATTTTTATATTTTTCAGAAATTGGTGAAGTGCCATGTACTGCTTTATAAGAATATAACAATTGTATGTAATGAACCTGTACTTTAAAAGCTTATATGCCAGGTAATACCATTCCTACACCTTTAATATTAATATATATACCATTAATATAAAAAATAAAAAATGAAAACCTTAAAATGTGTTTTTATGGAAGGCTCTATCATATCAAAGTAATAAAACAACTTTACCGGCCAATTGTGAGAAACTACTTTGTCGCAGGAAGAGACAAATTATTGTTCTCAGTAATTTCTTACAAATTTTATTCACATCCAATTATTCTGATTCCTGATTGAACATGTGCATTTATTGTTTTAAAATAAAAGCAAAATATTGCGCCTACAACAACCTCCACCCATATACAAAACAAAACAAATCAATTGCAACTAAAGCAACCCAAAGATTCCTGAAATTTTTATCCTGTCAAATCTAATTTCCATTAGACTACAGTCTACAGTATGAGCCACAGTTAAACTAAACCAGATCCCAACTAGATGTTAGGCATTTTTACTGTATTCTTACATAGCTTTTCTTGAATATGTGGAAAGGAAAAACAATATTTTGGCTGTATGCTCTTTTTTTAGAGAATAGATCTGTGACAATGCCAACGTTTCTTGGTGTGTTACCTCTAGGGGCCTCGGTTCAAATCTTGTTTATTAGGTCACAAGGATTTGGTTTTGTTAACTGGTAGTAGCTCTCTGTGCACAGTAGTCTCCTCAGACAACTGTATGGTAATTCTGACATGGCATTTCTTTTGGGACCAGTTTAAAATGGAGGTCACAGACAGAATGGATGGAGACTGTGTGGTCCAGTGGTTAAAGAAATGGGCTTGTAACCAGGAGGTCCCCGGTTCAAATCCCACCTCAGCCACTGACTCATTGTGTGACCCTGAGCAAGTCACTTGACCTCCTTGTGCTCCGTCTTTCGGGTGAGACGTAGTTGTAAGTGACTCTGCAGCTAATGCATAGCTCACGCAGCCTAGTATCTGTAAGTTGCCTTGGATAAAGGCGTCTGCTAAATAATAATGTAGACAGTAAACTGCCTTTCGGTAGTTCAATTCAGAGCTGACTTGAGGCTTGCTACAGGAGCTCACATGACGCTGCTTGTGCTATCACTGCCCTGTGGACAAAGACATTCTCAGCCTCTAGTACTGCAAGTCCAGCAACCCCTTTCATGAACCTCAAAATACAGTGTGTGCCTTTCTCCCTCCTTGCCTGTGAAAGAGTAGAGGCAGTGGAAGCAGCGAGCGCCGGCTTGTTCATCTCCCTGCGATCCCTGCATTGTCAGCAGGCGAGAGCGGACGCAGTAATTGATTTTCACGTTAGTGGAGAACAGATGGAGTAATAATCAGCCAATAATGAGGCAGATTAGCCCTTCCGTCAGCAAAATCAATAGTGCTGAGGCCTGAGTGAACACAAGAACTAGCTCCTAACTACACTGTCATTACATCGTCTGCTCCTGTCACCATTGATCCAGATTCTTTACTAATAGTTCACTTGAGATCTCAGTTCCACCAAACTCCAGGTAAAACGACATTCCAGCTACACAATTACAGTTAAATACATTAGCGGCATAATGGATTGAATTGCTAGCATATCCAGCAGCAATGAGGTATATAGAGAGATGGAGGCGTAGCTAATGAACTGTTCCAGTCAGTCGACAGTGATAACTTTGAACACCTTCCTCCAGTGATTGGGACACAGCATAGAGGTTAGTGTATTTCAAAGTACAGGAAAGCAAAGAGGGTTTTTGACAAGTTCCTTTAACCACTGCTCTCCCACCAGGAGGGGGGTTTGGGTTTGGGGCTTTATTAGGATCAAACAACCCTCCCCACTAATTCTCCCACCAAGCCTTTCCTTTTCCTTGATTCTTTTGGGTGTGGAAAGTTGTGTGTCTCTCCTCACCTGTAAGGCTTTGACGTTTGTCACATGTTTTTGTTTAAGCACTACCCATGGCAGGCCCGAAAGCCGTCTCTCTCATTCATCTGGCTACCTTTATGTCTGCAGACCCTCCCCGCTCTCCTTTATTAGCGCACACCTAAAATATCCTTTCTAGTGTGAACCGCAGTATGTAGAGCAGTGGGACAGGTGAATAACCCAGCGCTAACACTCTGCTCAGCACCTAAAGCTTTAAAGGGTTTAATACATGCAGAACAATATGAAGACAAGAGTGCTCTTTAAAAACTAGGAAAACAAATGTGATAAGGGAGGCAATAAAGGGCTGGAAACTTGCTTTTAAACCCTTAGTCGCTTGCCCCTATGGTGTAGACAATTACCAGTAAAACAGAGGAGGAGAAGCAGGGTGACTTGGTTCCAAGTGCCCTCCATGATCCCTGGTAAAGAGAGCCAAGGACGGGCTGCCCACAGCACTGGCTGAATAATTCATCCGTCCGTTATTGCCTTTAATTCAGAAGAGAGGGATGAAGCAATAACAGCACACCCCCGGCCTCAGATGCAGCCACTATTTAGAGATTATTAAGACATGTCTTTAAAATGAAGAGCTGGCTGGGAGCTGAGACAAAGGCATCTTCATTGTGATTGCAAAGACAAAAAGCTATCTGACTGGCACTGAACCTGTACAAAGCAGTAGGTGTGTGTCTTTGTGAGTGTAGTATTAAAAGTCATTGGGTTGGGGATTACATAGGTATGTGGGAGGGGGTAATATGTAGGACTGGGGCACAGATGAGTGGAGTTATCTCTGTTTACTTGTTTTAAAATTAGACTTAAAGCTGCAGTGCCCATCAGTCACGTTCATCTTCAGTCGAAAACATGTATCAATGATCACTGTTTTCTGTATTCTATCATATTTTCCCCTGTGTGCACTGTACTTCATTAGGAACCTTACACCTTACACTATATATTTTTCCTATATATATATATATATATAGGAAAAAACTAAAAAACTAAAGAGGTATTTTCAACATGATGTTATTATAATATGAGGAATTAAATGATGCACTACATCTTTTAAATCACTAGTGAAATAAATATGGCATGCACTTAGTCACAAAACCACGATTCGAGTACAATTGGGCCATTTTTCATTGTCTGCTACAGAGAAGCCCAGGGCTGCTGTTCAGATTACCCAGTCCTGGACAGGCAACCGCCTCGAAACTGATGGGAGATTCCGGGGTTAAACTTGCAGGGCGAGTGGTGCGCTTCTCAAAGGGTTAGTGTGGCATAGGGAGGTTCCCTGGGCTGCAGGCAGATGGCGTTCTGTGCGGCAGTCACTGTCAGGGAGAACCCACTCCAGGACCAGGCTTGCCCACAGCTGGCAGCCTCTAATCCAATCAAGTGGAGAAATGAGGCGAGAGGAGAGTGAGGAGGGGGTGCCTAGCCAGGAGTCTGAGAGGAATGGGGGTAGAATTGGGGGGTTCAGGATTTAAACACTTTTAGGCTTTAAGACGCAGTTTCAGACATTTTAGGTCTTACTATGCTCTATTCTCTTGTGCCTGATTGGCACATTCAAAAGGCAACTAGCCCAGTAATTAACTAAGCTTGTGGTAAAACCTGAGCTTATACTGCTAACACAGTGTGAATCTAAACTGTTAGACTCACCCTGACCTGCACCATCTACTCTATAAACACCCAGCATGTTCACTATAACCTGGACTGGCATGTGTGTTGGAGGCGATGCCTTTTGCTGTTGAGAAGATGAAAACCCGGGCTTGTGTTTGTGTAGGAGTGTGCAGCTGCTCCAGGCCCCCCACCAGCACCTCTGCCAACAGCTGCCTGTACCTTACAGGGACTGTGGGCGTCTCAAGTCTAGTAATGGGGAAAAGGCACCTGATAAACCCAGTTTTCAAGACTGCTTGTGAAGGTGCTGGGGTTTGTTAATTTCTAATTACCAACAGCTGTTGACACCCGTAGGAAACCTGCTCTTAATTGTTATGCAAATGATGCTTAATGCGTATCGGGGAGGCATGCAGAGATGCCTATATGAGTTTGTATGAACATGTTGATACAGAGGACACTTTCACTCTTCATGCTCATTACAAGCGAGTTAGTGCCAAGCCTAAAGCTCTACTGGACCGGGCCAGTGGGAAGTGGACCCTTGTGTGTATTCTGAGCCAGTCCTGATTTTGCAGTGGCCTGAGCTAGATATCTATACACAGTGGCTTTCAGCCCACAGTCAAACTATTACGCTTTGCTTATTTCCATCCCCAGTGTACTGTGTCGGTTGAATAGCTTCATCCTCAGTGTTATTTGAGCACTCAGAATCTATGGTACTATGGTATTCAGAACAGAATGTGACAGGCAAACTAGTAGTGGGCATTGGTCAAAATGGGCAAAATATTACCTGGACACTCTGTATGGATTGTGGCTGGCAGGTTATTACCTGGCTGGCAGATTGCAGGGGAAGTCCTGTCAGGGATGGAGTCCCTGGATCATTTCCCTGCCATGTGGACAGACAGCAGAGGAGCAGTGTGATTCCTCGGGAACCCCCCGCAACCCCTCTCCCTCACGCTGAGTCCCATTACAGCCTCCCCAGCCTCTCTCCTGGCCGCTAATTGATTTTTACAGCAGTCTCAGATCTCGAGATTTCTGTGAAGCGCTCCTGTGACTGTGCTAATGCAGTTCAGCAGTGTGGCTGTTTGACAAGTGTGCCCGGAACTGATACAGGAGCCAGGTGGCAGTGGGCTCACAACACGCCCCCCCCCAAACATCACAGCACATCACACAAAATCAAACACAACAGACAAGGGGTGAATGAAGAATCAGTGAAGACAGAAGGAAAATATACATAAAAAGATACTGCATGGATCTGCAATGTATGCAAGGAAATGGTAAACCACAATCAAATGTGAAACTTTGAAAACATTGGAAAATCAGATCTGTGAATGGGTCATATTTGTTCTCCCATTAAAAGAACTTCTTGAATCCATATTTTCTATCCTTGATATTATCTCCATTTTCATGTACAGGCCCTGGGTCTTTCCATGGGTTTTACTCATGAGTTTTCTCTACAAAAAAAGACAAAAATGAACTGAAGTGCATATAATATATTCTCATCAGATATCTGAGAGTGTTTTCTGTCATGTTGTTCTGTATAAAATACTGCTTACCCAAAGTGGGGGGATAACATTATGGTTAGTGGTGTTTTTTTCTTTCTATCTGTTATATCTAAACCGTGTCTATTACAGAGGAAACCCTCTCTATCATTCTGGTTATGCAAATGAACTTAAAGGAAATGACTATGATAGGCTGGGAGGGACATGTTGATTTATAATTCAAATAAGCAGAGTATTAAAAGCCGGCGGTCGGCCGCGTGGTGAGCGAATCTGCAGAGCTTGAATAATTGTAGCCTGGATTGACGACAGCTTCTTCGTGCTTGGTGTCGGGAGTGCCTCTCTCTGTCTCTCTCTCTCTGGGTGTTATTGATAGTCGCTGTCAGTGTGTCGTTTTCATTAGCAATGATACTCTCCGCACTTCTGCAGTTAAGGCAGGGGACAAAAGCAGCCCTGGACTCTGGACCAAACCCAGTTGAACAGAGCGGCTGAGGTAGTTCACGCTGCCTGGTACACGTGGATCTGTTCGGTGACTCTATTCACACACGTTTTATAAGCTATTGGCTTCTTAAAGGAAAAGTTTCATGAAAAGTTTATTACATTTATCCTTGCAGACTTTAATTATTAATCATTTGAAATCTTTGTGAATAGGACCCAGTATATAAAAATATTTAATGTACCGTGTGCTACATTCAGTTCAGTAGTGGGGAATACCCGTAGTAGTGTCTTAGATCCTTGCACAATATTTTGCATTCTGTGGCCCCTAAGTTGCAGAATATTGCTTAATGAAGAAGTAAGTGGTCATTGTGGATATCCTTCCTTGGGTTATATCTTTATATCTTTCAGCATTGTGAAGGTAATTTGTACCATTAGACATTGCACAAGTCCAGTTTGGCCAGTTTATTGGTTATATTTTGATACATATAAGCTTTTATGGTAATTATGGTGTCAGAAGATCACCTGATTGGAGGGCACTGCGTTATTTATGCTTTATTGGAAGGCTCAGTACAAACAAAAGCTATCTGCTACATGTTAACGGCTTCTCTTTAAGTGAATAAGATCAAAGCAAATCCGACCAGTGTTCCTTTTTTATAGTTTTGCTGTGAATTCACATTTTTGGTGCCAATCGGGGTATATTTGCTGGAGCTTATATAGCTGATGTAGAATTCTGGCACAGAGCAAGCGATGGGGAACACAATGACACGGTAAAACATACTGTATAACATGGTTTATTAACAACAACATGCAAAATTAAAACACAAACCGACCACAATCTGAAAATCTGATTTTACAGACACATATTTTGTTCTGTACCAAAATTCTGAACTCTATGTAACGCAAGCGAGACAATGCCAGACCTGTTAATTGACAATTCAGAATGGACCGCACTTTTATAATTTTGCCACCAGGTGGCACCAAGCGCTAGCTCACTGCACTGCAATTTATTTAAATATTGTGTAGAAACCACAAACCGTACTAACTTCCAACAACAGCAATCACTGTAATGAAAAATGTACACATTTGTTTGCAACGGACTAGCTGATACAATTAAACTCGCTGGTGCTCATACCACACTGCATGATTCTAAACAAGTGAAAAGTATTTCACTATAATGTGAAGCTAAGTTTTGTAATAAAGCCTGTGTTCTGCAAAAAAAAAAAACTAAAACAAAAGTAAATACGAGATTTTTAATGAAAAAGCAACTAATATCATTTAATCCCATCAAATTCAGGGCCGTATTCATCATATTTTAAGAAGCTCTCACAATTGCGTTTTTATTAAAATCCAGATATATGTATTTAGATATATATGTATATATTGAAGAGTGTCTATATGAAGAAGGAATGTCTGTAATTGGTAGGATATTGAAGGAGCTGGGTTGCCCTCACAACAACAGCAATAAAATCCACTTAAATGTCGTTATTAAAAAAAAAAGAAAAACTATTGGAAGGTTTTACTTTTTTATAGAAAAAAATACATATCTTTAAAAGTCCAAATGACCACTTAAATTGGGTAGTGCATCATTTTCAGCCAGGGAGAGAAAAAACAGCCTCGACAGGTGTAATTCATCATTTTTGTGATTTAATACCAAAGAAATATATTAAAATAATAAAAAGAATCCTGAAATCCTGAAAATTTGCAGTGATAAATAGCTCTCCCTGCCTTTATCCAATTATCTGCGCTAACAGATATATTGCGGCCAGGATTTTGCCAGACAAGTCCGATTGTTTTCCAATAAAAAGTTGCATATTAAATTCCGACACAGAAAAGTAGGTGCTAGATACTTCTGCACGAGCCTGGGCCCCATCAGAAATAAGATTTCTAACCTTTAAGTGCAGGGAGAGCGATATTAAACAGAAAGAACTGCATGCAGAGAGAAGGAGGGGGGCAGAGCAGGCAGGGGGGAGCAGAGAGACTGGCTTCAGCAGAGAGGCACTGTCAGATGCACAGCTCGCTCTAAAAAAAAATAGTGTTAAAAAACTGATCTACAGTATTATGCGTGTCATTTTGGGTGTGCATGACGTGAATATTTTAGAGCAATTTGAGGATTATGAACCCCCTAACCATGTCTAACAACTCTAGTATGAAAACAAAGTCATTTGTGAGAATAATTGACTGGGGACCTTTTTTAAATATAGAACACTTCTTTCCATTTTCCGAAGGAATTGTTCAGTCACAGGAGCCCGGTTACACACAAGTGTGTGTTACATATTGCAGGTATCTTCATTTTTGTTATTTTGAAGATAATTTGACCCTGATTTTCAGGAATCATTAGCATTAACTGTCTTTATCCCAGTCTATCATCCCAGGCGTGCTTTTTAACACCTATCAGGTTAAGGAGTGTTTTTTTGTTATAAATCTTTGTTTTCATTTACCATTCAGTCTGAAACGTCAGACTCTATTTGTACAGGATACCCACACATCAAAGTGAACCAACTCTCATATCATTATACTATAACTGCTGAATTTCTTTGTTTGTCCAAAATTTTCTAAATATTTTTTCTCAAATAATAATAATATAGTACCTAATTTGGAGCATCCAATTCATATTTTAAATGTTATTCAGAATGTGTCTGCTCCTTGATTCCTCCTAATCACACAGTCTATATATATATTTTTTATCTAACCTGCTAATAATTTGTAGACATAAGCATATTTGATATCTAAAAGGAGAAAATCGCCTTTTACTGTATTAGTACCAATAAAAGACAACATTGCTTTAGCAGTTGAACTCAATGTTGTCTGCATCCACTCAGAAGTGTGTGATTCCTCACGGCCAGGCCTCAGCTCCTAGGCAACAGGCTTCAGTTGAGCTGTGAGTCCCAGGCCCGAGGAGCTCCATCCCTTCCCACAGGACTGGTCAGCCTCCTCAGTCCTGGAGCAGTCTTTCCCTGAGTCTCTGACTGACAGGTGTTCTCATTTTACATTATTTACTGGACACTTACTCCTAATGTCTTGTGAGACAACACACAGATACACTGGTGAGGAACTGCTGCACTTCATGTATCTGTTATTCCCTCAATGAAAAGTGAAGGGCTGCCCTGAAAGAGTAGACCATTACATACAAACTAACAAAATTAATGCTATATCAAAATGAATGTTGCTCTCTATACATGATGGAGACCTGTACTGTTTGGAATGGTAAGCATTTGTGCCTCCTGTTTTTTTTTCTTTTCACTGCATGGAACACCTTTTTGCCTTTGAGTAGGTGCATGAAAACAAGCCAGCAGAGACCATTACCTGCAGGTCGAGTGTTAAGAGCAGCCTGATGGCAGTTTTTAATGTATTCCTCGTTATTTTATCAGCGCTCAGCACACAATTGTCAGGATGGATTTGCATAGAAATGAATTATACTGAACATATAGTTTTGTCTTCAAGTACCTGTTTAAAAAAAATAAACTAGAGTGAATAGCTGCAGTGTAGTTAATGTACCTAGATTTTTGAAGTGTATCCAACATACTTTGAGAATACACATTCGCTAAAGGTAGTTTCTGTTGCAGACACACAAGCTGCATTGCAGCTCTGTAGTTCTGTGACTCTGTGAGCTTTGCAGAGTTGCCGCAGCTGCTTCCTAGAGCAGCAGCAGGGTTTCAATGTCATGTGCAAGCTCCACTGTAGCAAAACCAACATGATATACTTTTGTTATACAGGCAACACTTGGAGAGTTTATACTTTCAACATGGGATTATAAAGCAACAGCCTTCCTGAATATGTACAAGCTGCTTTTAAAATCCTACGGGGCACTGCACTTTGAGGTTACAGCTCATGTTTGACTGGGATGCTTGTGTATGTGTGTGCGTGTGTGTGCGTGTGTGCGTGTGCGTGTGTGTGTGTGTGTGTCCGTGCGTGTGTGTTCATAAATATCCCAGTGAGGCTGGTCTGACTATCTCAGACTGTTAATATTAATGGTCTTCCCTCCCAAGCTCGTCGCTAATCGAATGAGCCCTACCTGCTGTAATATTGCTGCTGTTCCTGCTAATTTCTCTTGTTGTCATGTTGTGGCTCCACTTCAATGAAAACGTGAATTACTCTCCTCTTAGTCGGGATAAGTGTGATTTTATTTGTAATTAATTAGCACATTTGCTTATGCAAATATAGGCAATTAAGTCTTATTATCTTAATAATTGCATACTAAACAGAATACTCACCTAATCCAGTTAGAATGCAATATTTATCTACAAGGAAATTATGTATGGCTAATTAAGCTCATTAGTCTAAATTGCTAATTAACTGTCTCTAATTACACTGGGAATATTTAGTTCTGGAATTTGGTGGCGTTTGCTTTTGCTTTTTGTTTTTCTTCCTCCCCATTCAGACGGATGGTTTCAGTCTGATTGACGTCTCTAATGAGTGGCACACAGCTGTCAAAGTGAGGTGTTCACTAACAGTAATGCAGACAGCCAAGGGTAGCTTTTATTGAACTCCTTAATCTGTATTTGAAGCATGGCAGTTCAGGGGTGTTATAGTGTGGGTGGGGTACACCTTACAAATTAGGAGTCGAAGGCACACGTTTGCATAGGGACACAATGATTGATGAAATTATTGTACATTCATTTCCATTAAAGTGATACCTAAAATCTATTTGCAACTCCAATGCTGTAACAGACAGAAATAGACCAAAAAAACATTCATCTGCATCTACATTCCACATCAGGTATGCATTGAAATGAAAAGGGAGCTGATATTTCTCTGATATTACAATATAATTCATTGTGAATTGGCTGCCATCTATTTACAGTACTGTATACCCATACAGAATTTAAGCCATGTTCACATTCCTCTGATATTCCATCCAAAGTCATGTGAATTCATGGCCATCATTTTGCTCCCAAAGAATGGGTGCATCTGGGGCTTCCTGTACACAAAGCTGGCTCCCTGGTCCCTGTAACCCACCCCAGGGCTAATGTGATCAGTGGTGTCCCGACCCTGAGAGCTCTCCGGATGGACAGGGAGAGCTGCTCATCCCCTCCCATCTCTGCACTCATCCATTAGCCCTGACAGGCTCCATCATAGACCATAGGCCATTCACCTCAGGGAATACATGTCCTTCTGGCAGGGTGTTTTGGGTTAATCCTCAGGGCCATTAACAGAACACGATTTCAAACAGAGCCTCCCAAAGATATCTCTGTACAAGATGGGTATAAACGCCACTGTGTTGCTGCTGTGTACAAAACATTGACTGCAGAGTAAAAACATGACATGTTGGAGGTACATTATTCTACCATTAGGAATCATAAGGGGCACTGTAGAAATACCTAAATATTACTGTTTATCTCAACACCTCAGACCTGTATTAAGGTATAGGAAAGATAATTCCACTCAGAACTGCAGACTGCTCTAATAGTATAGGAGACTCCACTCAAAACATTAGACCAGTAAACTCAACCAATACACTATGTACTTTTTTGTCTTATATTTTTATTTTTTTAGTAGATGACACTAAACTATTTATATATGGCTTTTTTTTTAAAGATATAGGAACTAAAACGAATGCGTAATAGATTTGTTGTATAACCTGTTGTGTCAATGGTCATCTATGGTTTAAACTGTAATAAAAGGAGTTTGATTAACTTTTGCATTTGTTTCAAATGTAACTTTAATTTACACCTACAGCGCTCAATTCCAGTGGTTGGCAATGCAACAAGATACAGCAAATATGAAGATTTGAAATAAATAAATAAATACAAATGAATGCAAGATCCTCAAAGAGCAGGGCATTGGCTGGTAAACGAATAGTAAAATAATATGATGCTTTAGGATTTTCATTTTTGTTCATTTAAACAGTGCAACTGCAATCCAGACAGCTGTATACAACACAATCTAGCTCATCCAAGCTGCCCTAGATTCACTTTGAAAAGACATGCACAGTGCTGTATACTCTACAGTGTCAAACATACACATGAAAACATGTGTGTTACAATAATCTGAAAAGGAAACATAGCAACAACGTGGTAATGTATACAGCTCTGAGTCAGCTCTGTGCAGGACTGACTGGTTTGGAGTGAGGCAGGGCAGGAGAGCTAGCTGTCTGGAGTGAGGCGGGGCAGGAGAGCTAGCTGTCTGGAGTGAGGCGGGGCAGGAGAGCTAGCTGTCTGGAGTGAGGCGGGGCAGGAGAGCTAGCTGTCTGGAGTGAGGTGGGGCAGGAGAGCTAGCTGTCTGGAGTTTATTTATTTATTTATTTATTTATTTATTTATTTATTTATTTTACGGTTTACAGATTTAAAAAATCATTTTAAATTTAGAATTTAAAAAAAAGCTTGATTTTTATTTACCAGTGATTCTATCAAGCGGTTTTTGGTGTGTATAATTTTTTTAAAATAAATTCCTGTATTTGATTCTACTAAAAGGATTGTGGTCATTATTTAAGAAAGCATTCTTAATCTATAGGGAACATGAATGAAGGGCAGGTTAATGACTTCATTGTTTGCGATTAATCTTACAAATTCCATTTGTGGGGGTAGGAATCCTGTTGTATTCCCTTTAAATCAGAAAGTATTTTTGATACCCATTAACATCATAGGACTACCATTATCTGAATAGCGTGTACTGTCTATGATAGTTATATTGCTCACTATTCCATTCACAATCAAACAGAATTGCTAATGTATATATTTTAATGTTATTTAATGTCTGAATACTTCCTTGGAACACCAGTGCACAGAATGAGGATGAATTAAAAACTCCCAGCCCAGCCAAAGACTGTAGCTTAAGTCGTCAGAAGGCAGAGACATCAGGGTATTGCTAGCGTCTTTCATTTATCCTTGATATTCTGCAACAAAGCCCTAAGAGATTCCTCTTTACAGAAGATATACACAATAAACAAAACTCTGCAAGCCCTGCTGTGGAGCGCGATCCCCCGCTGGAGCACAGCAATCTCTCCTGCACCGTCACCTCACAACACAGCCATCCATCACGCCGCACTTTCTGTCTGAGCGAGTGGGAAAATAAAAACTAAAAATGACAGCCATCCCTCTCCATCAGGAGCGCAAGTCAACACAAACTTTCATTGTGCTGCTGGTAATTAGTGCGTCCCCCGGACCCATTTACTTTACATGGTCTTTCATACATGAGGCAGGGTCTCAGGATACTATTGAATGCACTAATGTGACCGGTTTTTTATAATGTTTATATAGATTTGTAAATCTAGATTTGCAATTTGACATTATTTAGATTTTTCCACAGTTTAGGTTGAAGTATATTTTAACTGAGTCTCGCATTATAAAACCTGACCCAATTGCGATCAAAAAGCCATCAATAATTCTAAATAGAGGTTTGAGGAAACTCTGTTTCTGGAATGCACAGTATTCAATTATAGTTACACATGATAGACACAGGCTGCACCCTTTGAAGAAATGACATTATCCGTACATCAGTGCATTTACGACATAGCATGACTATACACAGTATGCAAAATACTAGGGTTTTATTCATCTCTTCACCTGGGCAAGTTTTATTTAAAGTGCAAAGAGTATAAAGAGTGGATCTTACCCGACTTTAATATGTACAGAAATCTGACAATAATCGACCACAAAGATATGCTTTGGTGCCAATCAACATATCAAGAACAACAACAATTGTAATCCCCCATATAATTATAACCTATAAATCCAGTAGATTTCAGTGATGCCTTCCTCAACAGTTATAATTGTATCGCAACAGGAAAAATGCAGGTTGCTTTCACAACAGTGAAACTCAGCATAGACTAAGGGGGGAGTTTCACACTCAGCATTAATTCAAGGCTGCATTGCCTTGATTTGTTGTTACCTTCCCCATATTGGATTATCAAGCAGGATCATTTTGTAGTTTCAAATCCTAGATCATTGTCTTTTGTTGCTACCTTTTTTGTGTGAAACTGCTTTCACGAAGGGATATGCTAACAACATGGTAATACAATAAGTGAATTTATAAAAGTGAAATTTGCAGAGTCTTCCACATTGCCTTTCATCACTTGAGATTTTACCAGTACATCGGTCGGTTCTCCATATGAAATGTTTATTAGCATTATTATAGTACAGTAATGGTATTGGTTTGTAGTTGTGCCATCCACAATTTCATACACTTGTTTCAAACAGCCAAAAACAGACCTCTTATGATTACACGCTCAATTTTCGGTATGGTTTGGGATTAAGGCTTTGGCTTGCTGCATGCTTATGTCTCTGTGTCTAAACAGAGTAACCATTAAACTGCTTGTTATTGAGTCAACAACGCGCTGTCTTGAACTTTATTTTGTCACTGTGGGATATATATATATTATGTCAATTTGTTTCGTGCTGTTTCTGTCGACGGGACGTCCCTGTAAAGGAGGCACTGGCTTATAGAAATATTTGAAATAAATGAGTAAAATGAAGAGACTATGAGCCGGGCGGCTCCACGGAGACCGAGCTTTAATTAGAATCCTTTCACCTCACAGCCGGCGTCACTCACTTACACCAAATCACATTAAGTCATTAGCTTTTTTTCATCATTTTTAATAACAAATGAGTTATTATCTGCTCTGTCTGGTAGCTCTTTGGAGTGTGTTTTCTTTTCCTTTGCACTGTACAAGTTTGCGTTTTTATTGAGATTCACAGCACAGGAGCTATTCCACAACCAGCATGGTTGAACTCACAGCCCATCGTTATCAACATGCAGCGACACTCCACCAACACACACAAACCCCAGTGTCTCCTTTTAGCACTTTTCGTTTATTAAAAAAGTTTGCTGCACAGTCGGTCCAGAATTAATCATCAATAAACAGCAATATTCATTTTAAACTTCTCTTTATTTTTCCATTTTTCCATGTTTTGTTTTTATTTCACTTGGTAAAATGTTCTTTTTATTGCCTGGTTTAAATGCCTGGGGGAGAGATACTGCATGCACAGCCTACAAATATTATAATTCCTATCGTATACAGCTATGGGCAAACATTGTGCATCACCTAGAATTTTAGGATTGAGACATAATGAAAAATAATAATAAAAATTAAAAACTACAGGAACATAATTTAGATCTTTTATTTAACATCATGTAATCAAAGAAACTACAAAATGATATTGTAAAAGTCTACCTGAAGCCAGAATAGTAGTACAATATTTCATGTTAGATTTCGAAATGTCACATTTTTCAATTTTTGCCGGTTTTTCGTAAAGTATATGGAAAGCTACAAACCGGTATGTAATTCAATATGTTAATGTATCATTATTCAGCAGGTTTCATTCAACTTTATAAAGCAAAATGAGTTAATTCTATAGGGTGATGCAAAACTTTTGGCCAGAGCTGTACTTACTTTTATTGTGTATGTGTATGGTACACAGAATAGGAAACTACAATTGACATCCCAGGTAATATCCTATTATGATTACTAGAGGATTTGTACATTTATTAGGAGTCATACACAAAAATAATACACAGTAATACAGCATAAAGGCCCATTGATCCTTTAAACTGGTCTCATTCTACATGGTAACGTATATTCATGAGTGTGCTGACAGGATAGTGAAGGTCATGTATTATAGAGGTGTGGTGTTATCTCTTATACCGCACATGCAGAATTTGGGACACAAATACTGTACACCATGGCTCATAATTCCCAGACCTTTTCCAGATAATGCTTTTCTGTTCAGGTTTTGAGAACTACAGTAACTCTGATCCTATATTCTTCTCTGTCTCTTCCTTTATCTTTTTATCTTTCCTTTCCCTTCTTCTCTCACTCTCCATCTCCCCTTCTCCTCCTACTCTTCCACACTCTCTTTCTTTCTCTCCTCCTGGGTATATCCAGCTTCTTTCCATCTCGTTGTCCTCGGGATATCATCGCTGTGATTTATTAGAGACCCACTAATATTTAAAGCTCTTATCCCCTCCGTTCCTGCAGTAATAATTTAGCACAAAGCCCCTTCAGGCTAAAACAGGATGTAATAAGGGAACTGTTAACCCTGTCAGTTCCACTGCCTTGTAAATCTACATTTCAAAACCAGTTTAAAGTTAACAATACAATATCACTTTACTCGCTGCTACAGCAGTGCTTCCCAGTCCCTTAGCTTTCACCACAAGGGCGCACTGCCTCCCTGCCCCTCAGCTCTCACCACTAAGCCATACTTCCTTTAAGTCCCTGTTCTAACCACTAATCTCACCGACCCTCAGCTCTAATCACTAGGCCACAATTCCTCCCAGTCTCTGAGCTGTATAAACTGAGTCACACTGCTTCCTAGTCCTTCAGCTCTAACCACTAATCTCATAGACCCTCAACTCTAACCACTAAGACACAATTCCTCCCAGTCCCTGAGCTGTAAACATTAAGCCACACTGCCTCCCTGTCCCTCATCTCTCACCACTACCTCACTGCCACCCAGTCCTCGCCACTAAACCCCACTGCATGTTTGTGTGTGTGCTGTGGAGAAGCCTTGCAGCATATAGCTGTGTGACATAGAAGACCTGGGGGAAGATTGATCCCTAGGGCTGTGAGAAAATCATTCTAAGAAATATATAATTTCGGAAAAGTTTGGAGCACAATTAATTTAGTAAGGCACTGCAGAACATTGTTGTAACTCTGTAGAGTGGTCTCCCCTACATGAAGCTTGTTGAGCAGAGAATGCCTCACAGTCCTGTAACCCGAGACGCCTTCAAATCTTATTACTTTCCCCAAAATTAAAACCAGAGTTTTAATCCTGAAGACGAGCAACAATGATTTCTCTCGCTTTATTGCTTCTGAACTCCCAAGACGACCACCAAATAAAGAGAGGGAGAGAGAAAAAGAAAGAACTAACAAATAGAAATAAAAAGAAGGAAAACAAACAGAGAATAGCCCGGGAGGAAGGCAGCGTTTTGTGATCCGTGCGAAACGCGGTTTGCACTGATCTGAGTTTCTGTCAAAGTCTGAAATTTAGTGCCAATTCCTTCTGAGGGATATTTCCTTGAAGGAATGAGCACCTTGTGAGCCATTTGTTAGCGGATTCTACCTCTTGATTTATTAATCACTACAGACTGTTTTACTATCACTGCGGACAAAGAGAAAAACCACCTCTTCTTCTACTGATACACTGTACAGCAAATACCAACCAGCCAGGAGAGCAGACGTGTTGGTAGAGGACTGGGAGCCAGGAGGGCAGGTCTACTGGTTAACGCTGGCGACTGAGAGCCAGCTGATTAGGTTAGCAGGTCGGAGAGATCTTCCCCGAATATAAAGCCTATGAATTTGGCTTGTCCTTCTGTCCTTGTCCCCCTGTCTCTGTCCTGAACGATGTGGGACAGCCTGCCCCTGCTCCTTGCTGCTTGGTGACATGATTTATCTCCCTTTCTGTCACTAACCCGATAAAGGGAATGAGCTGTTTGATTGCTGGAGGTGCCGTGGGCTGCAGGAGTCCTGGGGCTGGCAGGGGAAGAGGGAGGGAGAGGGTGGCATCTAGTGGTGAGCTGATTGTCTAGGAGGCAAGGGTTACATGTTCCACAATGGAAACTCACTATATATGTGGATGTACAGCATGAAGTTTCCAAATATGCAGTGTACTGCACACAATTTGAAAATACTTAGACATTGAACTGTCTACACTGGAAACCTAAATTCAATTCAAACATATCTGAATGGTACTTTCCATTCAGCTTTTCATAACTTATAGCATCCTTTCATAAAAGCTGAACTGTTGAAGTGTGAATTGCTTTAAAGCCGCTCTTCTGGACGTCAAAATATTTAAATTTCCGGTACCAGTTTTTGACCATGGCTGATCGCATGCAACTTTGTATCAAAAATGGTCACATACTGCAGTCAGTATCTTGTCCATCGCGATAATCTACAAAACTTGGACGAATGGTATTGAGTGAGAAGAAATCGTCAACGTTTAGCCTCAATGTTTTAAGATTATGGTGATCTGGACTATGAGGCTTATTTAACTGATCTGATAATCACCACTCAAAATCCAACATTGAACAGTGTATGATGTGAATGCAGCTTTAATGTAAAAATATCATTTTATGTCCACCATTGTTTTGATCAATTTTGTCACCCCTCCCCAATATTTATAGTTTAAAACTCAATTCACTTTATGCTCAATGACAGATATTTATTACCGAGTGTCTGTGTAAAAGTAGTTATTATTATTGTTATTAATCTCTCTCTTTTTATAATGCCTTTATATTGCTTTCCGATGTCTTGCACAGTCGCCAACCTCATGACCCTCTATTTCTGTGCTCCCTACTAATCCAGGTGACGGATATAAATGAATTGAATGAATAAATAACTACTGTAGACTGACCGTCAGTAAACAGTGAAGACAATATATTCAAAACACTGAGACTAGAATGTAAATGAAAGGCAATATATATGTATGGATACACACACACTCACACACACACACACACACACACACACACACACACACACACACACACACAGTGATCTAAATGTGATAAATAAAGGACATGCCCTGTGATATGACCTGAATGAGTGACAACAAGAACAGAGCCCTCTTCAATATGAATTAGAGTGCAGTCATCCTGCCTGCAATAAAGCACGCTGTGCGAGAGCCATCAATCTGGTCTGGCAGTGGATTATTGCACAGAGCTGATCTCTGAGCCCGCCCCCTGCTGGGAGTCACAGGGCCGCCCCACTGGCAAGGCTGACCGAGCCGGTGATAGATTCAATCAAAAAATACAGCAGCGCTCTCTGACCTGCCTACTGCCCTGTTCTATGGCACTGACACAGGCGGACACCCCCCACCCCCCAGACACTCTATTGGAAGACTATGCGGAACGTGTGCTAACGTTCTAGAAGCCCTTCATTTGAAACACATATATACTGTATATCACGCTCATGGAAATTTTAATAGAATTTGACCATATTACAGGAAAACAAGGCAGCACTGTATTCCTTTTATCATATCCCTCCCACTAAGATCCACATGAGAGTATGTTGCTTGTGTCAAATTTGATGAACAGAGTTGTTTTTATTTTTAAAAAATGTGCTATTTTTTGGATTATAAGTGCACTCAGGTTCTAAATTGATGTCAGATGTAAATACTGATGCTGTTTAAATGTTAACCAACATTTCTAAGAGCTTCTCGTCTATTAAAAGTAAGGAAACGTGTTTTCTTCAGTTTGTCTTGAAATAGGTGAAGCTCTGCTCGCTTGGTTAGACCAGGTTTTTGTCGCACATTAGCAGTTCATGGAGAATAAGCTCACTCTGGCTCATCTGCCCTATAAACTTTGATATATAAGATAATGAAGGAGTCTGTCCCTGGGTACTTGGCTGAGTTATTGACTGGTACAAGAATATATAATCTAAGGGCATCTCAAATGAAATTGTATTGCCCAAGGATAAAGAAAACGCTTTGGCAAAAAGTTGTTCACTATTACAGTGCCTTATCTGGGGAACAAGCTCCAAGAAAACTTAACATTTCAGTTTTAAATCAAAAAACGATGTTAAGAAAAATGTAGAAACACATGCCATAACACTGTCAATATGGTGCGAAGGTATTTCTATTGTCCTGGAGGGACACTTGACTATTCCATTGTAGGCTAATCAGTTGCAATTCGGCCTCTCAGAAAATAAAACGGCAGCCAACTTCACAGATTTAATGAGTCCCATTGTGTTGTCCTGTCCAAATCTCATACTGTGTGTTGGTGTGTGAGTTTTTGGTTCTGACTGATAAAATGACTGGCTTGGGTGAATAACAAAAAAAAAAAAGAAAACAGAATGGGGAAAAAAGTCATTCATTCTCTGTGCTTTTAAAAGATTGAGTGCATATGGAAACATTCAGTTTGTTCCTCATCATCCTAGTGCCACTTTATTCAATGCTGATGGACATGATGCTGGTGCTCTGTCCTGAACAAGTAAACCAATCACCCTCTGCACACCACTGGATTTTACTTGGCAAACTGGTAGATTAATGAACAGATAAACAATCATACCACAAAATAGACAGAAAGGGAAATTAGAAAAGTTCAGTCACTGTTGTGTTAAGAGGCATCTCCCCATACGCACAGACACACACTCACACATCACCCTATGCAAGATGAATTATTTACAAGATGCGTTGGGAGTGGGGGGTTGCAGAGCTTCTAATCTGCCACAATAACTCAAAACAAAACAACAACTTGCTGACACTTTAAAAAAAAAAAAAATCATTTTCCGGTAAAAGGTTGAAGTCCTTAAGCAGCTCCTTTAGATAGTGCCTCCCAGGGCCATCCTTCATCTTTAAATGGCAGATCAATTCCGGCTGAGGACTTAAAAGGCTGTTTACTTTATTTTCCATCAGCGTGTGTCCGTTCCACACCACACCCCCACCAATGCCTGTCCGGGAGGAAACCTTCCCATCAGCCCCTGTGCGGGCGAGGGTCACCCAGCCTGACAGCTCTTCAGCCTCAAAGTGCTTTCACATAAAACATTCATTAAATATTCATTTATCTCGCTTTATCTTGGCATAAACTTGCAGCGATTACAGACTTGTAAACAAGAACCACAGTGCACTATTTTTAATAAATACAAGTATACACCCTGGGCGCGCCACTCTGCCCAACATTCACAAACTTAGTGCCGCTGCCACTATTTTGCTTTTTGTTTTTAGGGTCCATTTAAACCCTTGTGAGGAATAAATATACACAAGACATATTGTCACCCCCTCTGTGGGGGTATGGGATGTGAGAGCCTGGGGTGGGCAAGTCAAGGGAAATCCTAACTGGGACACTTGGTAGTGATGCTGAACCATGGGACTTTAGGGGTGCAATAGTATTGGTTGCACGATATGGGATTGTAAATGTGTACCCAGTCCCATGGGTTGTCTCTTTGGGGAACCTGATAGGTGCACCAAGTGGGATGGGAGCAGGGGTGCAAATTTGGCACTATGGCATTAGATTCTAGCACCAGGGTACCTCATAAAACACCAGCATCCTTAAATTCTGGCACATGTTTAATTTTTTTAATGATTCCTTGGCAACCATAGATGATGATAGCTTCTCATTGTGTCTGGACTAGTCACATGACCACCCACACTTATCCACAAAACATAACAAGGGGAGGGGG
>CM060265.1:24054586-24113195 GCA_030684275.1 Acipenser oxyrinchus oxyrinchus
TCCACAAAACATAGCAAGGGGGAGGGGGGCTTGAATAGTTTAGCGCCAATTTTCAAAACAATTTGTACCCCTGGATGGGGGCTATACAGTCAGGGGCACATGTGACAGAAAGAAGGAGATAGCGGAAGCCAGGATGGCAATGAGCAGCTGGAGGGCACACCAAACTGAAGTACCCTCTGCAATACCAGTTCTATAGAGTGTGATCCGGATTTGAAACCTTTGACCCTAACATTTAGAAGGTCATAGTTATAAAATATAAATGTGGGGTCACTGGGATCTTTGGGAGATTTACCAAAGCTTGTTTGCACCCCCAAGCCCCGCCCCAAGCCCCCCCCCCCACTAACACAATTATACCATTAGATCTTTAAGAAACCCAGTTATTACCAGATTATGCCATTTTAAGCAAACTTGCCAAATGAATAAAACAGTTATACAGTGTCTAGTTGTTGCTATAAAGGATTGCTGGGGATATTTACTGTTTCTTATTTTTGTTGTTCTTTATTCGCTTCAATGCCCTGAATTGGGCTCAGAGTGCTGATGCAATGTTGAGGCATCTTGAAAAAAAGCATTCCGCTCAGTGTAGCAGCTTGAAAGAGGCATTGCTTCGTTGTGTGTGAATTCCGGGGCTGGCAATTAAAAAGTAATATTTTCTGTGGCCGATGTTGGGGTTCCCTTGTGTGCTCTCAGCAGCCGGCACTGTCGGAGATGGAAATTCAATTCAGGGAGGATTTGCCATCGTTAGGGCTGGGGAGGGGGGATATTAAAAATCTATTTAAGAAACAAACAAAAAACACAACATGGCCCAAAATCATGCGTCTTAGGTAATTAAAAAAACTGCAATACAAGTATAAAATAATCACCAACACATTTAACTCGTTACTCTGAAATCCAGCAGAGATTCATCAAAGGGATTTATAACAAGTGCTGAAAAGGTAAAGGGGATATTTTAAAGCAAGCACAAAGGCACGTTTTCTTAAAAGAAATACCAATATTGTATAAAACTAACAAAAAATGAGTTGCAGGCAGATATTGATTTTTTTTTTTTTTTTGCAACTTAAAAATTGTTCAAATTGTTTTATTCTTTTCAGAAAATATGCCTTTGCAATTCAAAGGGGTGCTTAAAGAAAGGAAAATATGCTTTGTGAATCAATGCAAATCTGTCTGTGCACAGTGTGTTGATTAGAGGTATCACACATAGACATGGTAACTACTGTGTGTTATTACATGGTAACTAATGGCATTTAACATCACGTTTAAATACATTCATATACCCCGCTCCCAAATACCGAAACATTTATCCAAATTAAACGTAGGCAAGAAGTATAGCAGACGTGAATGCTCGGTTACTAATGAGTTCTCTTCAAGACAGCAGACTGACGATCAGACCGGGAAAGCAATTAAGATTGTATGCTGTCAAAATCTATATTTTAATTAGTCTTTTATGAGAGAGAGCGAGAGAGAGAGAGAGAGAGAGAGAGAGAGAGAGAGAGAGAGAGAGAGAGAGAGAGAACGAGGGGGGGGGGGGGGTGCACAGACTCATCTCCCGTTGCAGGAGTCGCTGTAATAAAAGCATTGTTACCAGAGATCCACATCCACAAATAATTAGCGCCGTTGTTTTAGCAGGACTAAATTAGCTTAACAGCCTAAACAGAATTTATTAAAATGAATTCCCACTTCATTATTCCACAGGTAGTTACACACACTTAACCAAGCTCACAAAGCTGATCGAATGAAAGCAAGCAAGTGAGAGAGAGAGAGAGAGAGAGAGAGAGAGAGAGAGAGAGAGAGTGAGAGTGTGAGAGAATATTATGGTGTAAGAAATATTCCTTAATTGATTTACTACATAATAGCTGACCAAATAATACAAAGACTAACTGTATTCTGTAAGTGATTTCTTCAGTCTGCAATTACCTCCTATTGTTCAAAAGCATTAAAAGCCTTGTTAATGTAACAAAATGAGAAACAATTGAGAATGCTTAATGATATGCTTTATACAATCGACCTTTTCTTCTTGTTTTATTCCTTACATTGTTATTATCATATTAAGCGTACATTTGTAAAATGATGTATGGCTTTGTCTGTTTACCACACAGTTACCAAACGGTTGTGGTTAAACCACAGCATTTCAGAAATTCAGTTTTGGGAGTCTTTTCAGAAGCAGACCCAAGTCAAATGCTAAATGAATAAATAATGAAGCTGCGACAACAATACACTAGAGGACACACTTATTAGGGCATTAAACAGGTAAGAAATAGTAACAGGTCCCTTTAATCCAACTAATGGACTGTGAATTAAACTACAGAGTTGATTTATTGTAAAATTAGCAGGTTTCTTTCAACCTTTAGACAAAGTAGTTGTAAATTCTAGACTGGAGTAGCGGTTTGAAGGATATTAGCCCTCTTTCCCATCCCTCATTCGAGCGGTCAGGGCTGGTTTAGTTTGCTGGTGCAGTAACGACCTGTGTTGAGTTGTAACTCCTGGAGGCTAATGGGGAAGAGGGGAGAGAGGGGGGTATACTATGATGCATTGCTTGCCTGCAACCTTATCAAAAGCTCTTAATATAAATGACTATTAACACCCACTCCTGCACACACTCGCCTTGCTAATAGCACCGATATTTCTGTAAAAATAAACAGCGCTCCCATTAGGTGCCCTGCTATAAATATGAGCTCTAATAGCTGAAGTTTGCCGTTCAAATTAATATATAAAGCTGCCCCGCTCTGCATTTGTGTTGTCTGTGTATCAGTGTGGTTGTGAGGATACTTGGGGAGAAACATAGCTGAGAAATTGTTCAGCTGAGAGCTGGTGGTGACATGAATAGTTATTAATTTAAAGAATGTCAGTCAGGCTCTTTGTATATAGGTGCTGGCTTGTGTGTGTGTGTGTGTGTGTGTGTGTGTGTGTGTGTGTGTGTGTGTGTGTGTGTGTGGGAGGGGGGCAGGTATTACTATCAATGTGCGGACAAAATTTGAGAAAATGTCCCCACAAAGATAGTAACTCCTGAAAAAACGACGTCCCCACTTTGTAAAACACCTTTTTAAGAACTAAATATGCCTTAAAAAAAAAAAAAGAAAGAAAAAAGAAAAAAAACGTGCTAAAATATTTAATTTGTTGTCAACTTTCACCCTGTGTGGAGTTTTGTCTGACTGGAGTTAGAAATAGTAAATAAAAATATAAAGAGAGTCAATGAGAAGTTCCCACAAATATAGGAATGCAAACGTGTGTGTGTGTGTGTGTGTGTGTGTGTGTGTGTGTGTGTGTGTGTGTGCATTTGTTTTATCTTGTTTTATCACGTATGGATGTATGTCAGCAAGCCTCTCTGTATGTGTGCTGTGTGTTGTGTTATGATATCAACACTAGTACAAGAATGCTTGTTAAAAAAGTACCAACAGTGAGGAAAAATATATTGTACATAATTGTAGGCTATTGAGGAGGTCTGGTAGACGAAGCAAAGGTCAGTGCACAACCACTGAGGAAAAGAAAGGTGGCACTGGGAGTAGAGAGGGTCTCTCAGCAAGTAAGAAATGAAATAGATTGCTTTTGAATGGGAGAGTAGCACTCAATTACAGCAGTGCTCTTTATTAAACAGGGCCTGCAATACTGCATGAGTAGGGTACACATAAATGATCAGCCTTCCACAAGAGAATAGCGGGAGGAGACACTGGGGCTCCATGGGTTAACAAGGCCTACTCTCTGTCACACTGACACACACACACACATTGAGCTTCACAGTGTTAAAACTGTGGTGTGCGGACACTTTTACTGCCTCCTCCACAAAGCATGGAAAGGTGAAAAACACTGGGGGCATCACAACCCTTTATCACTTCTACGCAGCGGTGATGCTTGCCGCAATCTGAAATTAAAAAAAAGAGTGTTTTGCCTTGTTTACTGGGACAGCCTGTGCTTATTATTGTTCCTCTCATTGAAAAAAAAGCGCCTCCTCCCCTCCTGAACTGAGCTCTTAGCACCCCCGGGCAGCAAACAAGCCATCGCTTTCCCAGCGTTTATTTATCATTATTTATTATATGGATAGGGCTCTGCTGTGCTCGCTCTCATTTTCTGCCTGGGAGAGTGCCGGATAATGGCTGTTAATATTTTCCAGCTAATTTCTCATTAATCGCAAGGCTGAGCAAGAAAAAAAAAAGAAAGCGGACAAACTTATTAAATTAAAAAGCAAGAAGAAAACAAAGAGAGAAGGAAATCTTCTCCTCCGCAGATCTTCCATAACAGGTAGAAGCGCGGAGACAAACCAAGAAATAAAATATTATTGGTTCAATTAAAATTAATTGAGGCTGAGCAAAATAAGGTATCCCAAGGCGCTCTGAAATGGGAGGCTGATCTCCTTAATAATAATTCTGCCTTTTTTGCGGCAGCCGGGGAATGAAAAAACATTATTGCATATTAAAGAAATATAAAAAAAAATTAAGAAAAGCAAAAGCAAGGGGGGAAAACAATCCTGCAGGTTATGGAAACTTATTAAAACAAGCTACTTATTGCTAATAGAACTATCCTATTTGTGTTAAACACATAGAAATTAAAACTAAAGACAATTAAGGTGCAATCAGAGAATGTAGGGCTGTTTAATTCAACCTAATTAGAGTTACTGGGCAATGAGGTTTATAGATTAAGCAGGGTCCAGGTATCTCTCTCTCTCTCTCTCTCTCTCTCTCTCTCTCTCTCTCTCTCTCTCTCTCTCTCTCTCTCCTTGCTGAATATTGCAGTGTCAGTGACCCATACTACATTAACACCATTCATCACTGCCTCTTTACCTCCAATTACGCCCAGCAGACAGGCCTAACGATTCCCGCTAAACCTCACATTATATTTACACCCCTAACCTTGTTTGCTGGGGCCGACTGCAAAGTCGAAATTAAACAGAGATCTAATTCCGCTCCCTCCTGTTAATTCCTAACGCCGCCCCCCACCCTTTTCATTTTAGAAGCTTTTTTACTCTTCTTCTCTTTTTTTTTTTTTTGCTGATTCTGCTCCAGTTCATAATTGAATAACAATAAACACCCTAGCAAAGACTGCTTCACAGTGCCTGAGTATTAAGAGGAGGTGAGAGAGACATTTATCAGCTGAAGAGGGGCTTGAGACAGCGGCGTCTCTCATAGACTGTACTGTGTGTTCTTGTTGCTCATTGTTTGTTAGGTGACAGTGCTGGACAGTGGAGAATGGAATGTTTTCATGTTTATTACTGCAGCTTGTGCAAAATGCTGCTGCCAGAGTTAACAAGAACAAAAAAAAAAACAATGAACACATTACCTCTGTGTTAGCAGCCTTACAATGGCTTCCTGCTTCTAACATATAAAGCTTTAAATGGCCTTGCTCCCCTATATATAAAAGAATTGCTGACCCCATATGTCCCTAGACACTCTCTTAGATCACAGGATGACCGGTTGCTCAATATTCCACGGATACAGAGAAAGAAGGCAGGTGACAGAGTGGTCAGTTTTAGAGCCCCTAAGGTCTGCCATGATTTGCAAGGGAGGCACCATCTCTCACTGCTTTTAAAGTCAGATTAAAACCACATTTTTTATAATTTAGCATATGCATTTTATAGGGAAAATGTATCACCCTGTTTTATGCTTATTGAAAAGTGCTATATAAGAAATAAAGATTGATTGATTGTTTTAATACTCATACTCATATAAATAGGAACAGTTCTGAAAAAAACGTAAAAGCCGGTTAGCAAAATACATGTCCATTACCTGATAGAGAGTGATCGATGTGACTCCAGCCCTAGATTATTTACTGTGTCTCGGGCTGTTGCTTTATTCTCAGTTTCCCTAAAACTGAGAATAAGAGCTCATTTAAAGCTGGGGTATTATTAAAAACACCTGTCATCAACAGATCATGCTCTTATCTCAGTTTCTAAACTTCAACTCGCCACTCGCAGAAAAGAGTTCTGGTGCCACCTGCTGGCATTCAGAGGAATGTCAATACACTCTCCACTGCTCTCTCTGAGGTGAAAATGCAGCAGTAGCCCCACCTAGTGCATAGCTGTGGAGTTGAAAGTTCTTGACAACAGAGATTGTAAAGTTTGGAAGCAAAGAACAGCTTTTTACCCTGCAGTCAGGTCCCAGTTGTGATAAGGTCCATTTTTCCTTGTTTGTTTGTTTGTATGTGTTTTGTTCGGGCTGGTATGATTTTCTCAGTGTATAGTGATTAATTTACAATTAAAGACAATTTGTGAAAAGTACATGTCATTTGATTTATTGCCATGTTTTTAATGTAAGATTTATTTAATATTATTGCTCTCCGTAGCAGTAAAAAATCTGACAATGGTGACAGCTGGAATTGCTTGGCATATCAGTGCTATTATTAGCAGTTAGTTACACAATGAGCTGGCATTCAAGATTCAATACCCTGTTCAAATTTTAACTTCAAATAGAAAAAGCGCTCTCCACTCATGAAGTCCTTGCATTACAAGATGTATTCCAAAAACGTCACTTTATATCTGCGATTTCTTTTATTTTGACTTGACAGATTCCGTTTATTATTTTATGAAAATGCCATCCTTAATACAGGTGTGTAATACGTAAAAGCTGCATCTCCCTGCTGTAAATCAGTGATAGTCAGAATGGGCAAGAGAGCCAATCTTTCACGTCACTCCCCTCAATAGGTAACCCTAGCCCCTCCTCCCCCTGCCCTCGCTGATTTATTCAGGGTACTCTCCTGACTCATAATCCCCATCGTCCTCCCCCTCCTCTGTATCATCGTAGAACTCTTCCTCTTCCTCCTCAAGGTAATTAGAGGTCTGGCTGCCGACCCTCACCTTCATCATTGAGGATGTGACGTCTGGAGAGAGGCAGAGAGATGCAGCTGCATGTGACTGTATCTCTCAGAACAGACATGTTTATAAATATTTCCAATTTATATAAAACCTTACAGCACAGTCTATCAAAAGCTAATATTTAAAGTAACTTAAGTAGCTTCAAGTGTCATTTTTACTAGCAGATATGGTCATTTTTAACAATGGGATAATGTTATAAAAAAAAATAAAAAAAATCTTTAATTAGTTTTAATTCTACAAGGACAGAAACTTACATTTAATGAACAGCAGTGAGCCAGCAAATGCACACAAGTAATGAACAAGCCTTGCAGGTTGAAATGAGTTGTGCAACTGTGTTTATCTGCTGTGAGTCTTGAATAAGAGATGCTTGATCACTAAAGGTTTGTTTCCAAGTGCCATTTATTTTTAGGAAAGATCCTCTTAAATGTCACTTTGTGACAACGTCTCATCTTTACACAATGTGCTGAATGGTAAAGAGCATTGATGCACCAAGAGCCAGCTTTATTAAAACCAGCAGCTTCTCTCATTGACAGACTGTTCAAACAGATCATTAATCACTCTGTGTTGTCACTGGTAAGTGGAGGAAATTGTCCCTGTATTTAAATCTGCTGACAGATGCCTACCATTTTAGAGCAAGAAGAAGGAATTAACTTATTGATGCATGAGTCCTTCCTGTTTTTTTTTTTTTTTGTGTATAATGAGGAATTTTAATGAAACATAGTCTTCATGATCTAGCAGGTAATGTCCATTAATAATTAATTATTGCTATTAAGGACTTTTAATGTTGCAGTCTAGTCAAGATAGTAAGCTTGACAAGTATCCCAGTATAAGTGGGATAATGACAACAAAGCTAGAAATGTAATTGTTATTGATTACAGTACTCACACGTTACTTCAGAGAGGCTTCCTGATGGATGTGTGCCCCTCACGTCCACATGGGAGTGCTATGGAGAGTACTCACCTTGATCAATCACTCGGAGGCTAGCCGAGGCATAGGCCTCTCCATACGCATTGCGGGTGTAGCAGGTATACACGCCCTCGTCAGACTTCGTGACACCCTGAATCTGCAGCCAGCCGGTGATCCCATATCGCTGAGGTCCTCCTCTTACCTGCAGGGGGCAGAAGATAGACAGGGGGAAGAAACAGAGAAGGGCTGGCTTGCAAGTGAAAGTGTGTGTGAGGGGACTTCTGAGAGACCGAGGCAGGCACAGCGTGCGGTGATTCTGTACCTGAACTGAGATGTGAGCATCATCTCCAGGCAGGAAGGTCTCCTTCCCCTTCTTCCTCCATCCCAGGTGAGCCATGGGATAAGCAGATACCTCACAACCAAAAACTATGTCATTTCCTGTGAAGTTCTGCAAGTCTCGAGGTGCGCGAGAGATCAGGGGAACTGCAGGGGCGAAAACAGACGACTTTAGACCAGGTCATTCAGATAAATGATAAATACCATTTTCATTGAGAAAAGTATGGCATACTATACTACTAATACTACACTCTGGTGTTTTGGTGATTTCAAAGGCACTACCAGTCATTATTTATATATAGAGAAGCAGAACAGGGCTTGAAGTTGTTTAGAATAATATTACAGTTGATCGTTTCCTCCTTTTTTAATATTAATTGAAGGTGGCTGGTTTTGTGAAGGTACTTGTTTGCAAAAAGCAGCTGGTATTCTTTCTATTAAATTAACTTAAATAGTTAGCCAGTAGTACTTGAGCTTTTGTGACAGAATTGGTGTGTGCTGTGTTTGAAGTGAACCGTGGCATTTTTTCACATCTTATACAATTGTGATGCCATCTCATCATAGGCTGTAGGAATAGCTAGCTGTCTGCAATCCCATGTTTAGCAGCACAGCTGCATGGTTAAGGGAATGCACTCTGGATTTGGTTGGGCTGTTGCTGCTTAATAAACTAAAGGCTATTCATGCTGCATTAGCTTGAAACTACCTTGAGCATTGTGTAAGTGGTCATGTTGATTTTTCTCAGTTTCTTTGATAATTCAATGCTGATATCCTATCAGCATTGAATGGATACAAAGCTCATCACATTCAAAAGGTACCAAAGCGTAGCTACAGTAATTACTTATTCTTAGCACATGCCTAATCCAAAGCGCATTTAAGCTGAATAATGACTATAGTTAAACTCCAATGTATGTTTGCAAAATAAATAAATCAACAGATGCTTTACCTGTGGAGCAGGGGCCCTGTTGTTTGACGCTCAGGTTGGCCGCACCCCCATAGCTGGCCTCCCGGAGCCTGCACTCGTTCTCATAGGTCCTGCTGTCAGATCCACACACAGTCTCCCCAGAAAGACACATACACTGCGGCTCGGGGGTCCTGCTGGAGTCTTTTCCACACTCCAAGCCCTCCCCGCACCGCCCAGAAGGCTGTTTCCCATCGGGGTCACAGATCTGCCCCTCCACATTCCCACACTCCTTACAGCACCCGCACTCATCCAGCACCACGCCTGCCGGGCAGCTAGAGGGCGCTGCAGGGCACATGTCCAGCCGGCACTCTCCACAGCTGTCCCCTTCCTTCAGCAGCCGCAACCAGCCGCGGTGGTAGAATCGAGGTGCGCCATGAGCCAATGGCACAGAGAGAAGCAGAGTGAGAGTGAGAACCAGGGACATAGGGAACCAGAGTGACAGCGACACAACGCTATCCCTTATTCTCTTACAAAAAACCTGTGTTATTAGCTGCTATGGAACTTGATTCCCGAAGACGTATGCAATGAACTCGTAGCCTACAAGTTTTCATCACCCTTTCAGATGTAGTGTTGTACTCTACCGTGCCTTGAGAAGCTGATATGGAAGGAGCGCAGAAAAAAATCAGATGTATTGTTTTACTGCATGTTGTCCCTTGCTGTTTCCAGGTTAAGCTGCACGAGTAGAAACACAAACTCCATCAGTAACCATCAGGGACATCAATCACATTCCTCCACAGAAAGACAGTGAACTGCACCGAAATGTCTGAAATCGTCCTGGTAAGATGAAAGTTGAAATGAAGTATTTGCTTGGAAGATGAGCAGCTGAAAGATTAGTTTAGAAATAAAAGAGGTAAACTTTTTTCTTTGTCTCTTTCAGTGTGGAGTGGTAAGGCGTTGCATCTCGCACAGTCTGAGGGAATGTGTTCGTCTCCTTTTGCTTGGCTATGTTGGCACAATCTTCATATCCATTCCCTTTTCGAAGGCGGGGTGGTGGGTATAACCTGAATGAGAACAAACAGCCTGGAACAGAAAGAAACCATTTCTATATAAAGATGTCCTGAGCAATACCTCTTTATACTGGTGCCAGCGCTTCTCGCCAGAGCTGACTCGACATGCCCTTTCAAAAAGTGTTACTGCATGTCGAAATCATCCACAAGCCCAGCCCTGAGTCACACCTGATTTGAGACTATACTGGTTTAACTATGACATACTGAGGCCTATTCACAAACTATAAAGAGTGTTTTAAGGAATAATTTTTTAAAGAATGTATTAAAAAATAAATAAAAAAAACATTAGGCTAAACAGTGGTTTGAAAAACGTGAATAAACTTTTGGCTTTAAAACACTTCTTGGAGTTTGTCAATAGGGCCCACTGTTGTGTGCATGTGTAATTTTAAATAGTGTTTTTCCTGCATATTGTGTCTGTGTGTCTGTGTTTGTTTCTGTAGACTTGCACATTATGTCAGGGTATCTTTGTCTGTGTGTTTACGTATACCTGTTTATTATGACTGCATGTATTTCTGTTTTCCTGAATTATGTCTATCTGTACCCATGTAAGCGTGTGTGTGATTCCTGTCTCCTAGGTTGCCCACTCTGCAGTTTCCAGCTCAAGGTGGCGAAGGTGAGAGATTCCTCACCCCAGTGCCAGGCTGTCAGGCTGTTTGTCTTGGCCCTGGGCAAGACAAACACAGGGAGGGAGCCAGTGATTCCAAGTTGCACTATGCTTTTTATTAACAAAAGTTTGATTGAGCAGTTTGATTGAGCAGCACAAACTTTATTTGAATGTGTAATTGGTTATGTGTTGGCATTCCTATATGTTGGCATTGATTTACCCTAGCAAACAGTGCAAAATAAAGCCATGCCAGTACAAGGTTCTAGAAGAAAGAAAGGAAACACTTGAGTTTATAGTGGTGCGAGAAAAGGCTATTTATTTTTTTTTAAATATTTTTTTTTTAAACATACTGTACATTTACTGTTCCTAAATCCTAATCAAAAAAGTAAAGATACAGACCTCAATGAAAAACACCAGCTCCATTAACAGGTGAAAAAAACAGCAGTCAAACACCTACTGTACCACAGAAAAACGGCATGAACCTAACCAAACCTTTTAGAAGCGAGGGATGTAATCTCCGCCCCCCACACCCACCCACTACCCATGAAGATTCCATTTTCTCTTTAATATAAAAAGCAGCAAAATAATTCTCCCGACAACAATAGCTCAATACAATAATAGTGCCATTCCTATTACAATCAAAGCTTGGTAATACCGGCTTTAAGACCAGGTGATTTTTACAACAATACAGGATTTTTACAGATTAAATACAAAATAAATACATTATTAAATATGTAAATAAACAAATATGTTACACAAAAAAAACACAGCAACACATGAAAAGAGAACGTTGCCTTAGGTTTATTAACCTGCTACACAGGTACGTATGAAGCAAGTTTACAATGCACTGCTGCTAACAATAATTACTGTTTACATTATTTAGGTTCCAGACTTTTTATTTGCAGTAAATATTCCTCATAAATAAATTAATAAGTTAGTGATACTGAAATTCCCAGCTGTCTAACTGCAGCTAAATGATGAGCAGGTTATGTCTCTATTCTTAATTTTAATCACATATAATATATCGGATTCTGGCAATCTGTGGGTGAGAAATGGTAGAATAAAAGTCACTATATTTAACAAAATATATAAACACGTGCATTTTTCGGTCCACTAAAATAAATGGCTTTACAGATTCTCTGTAAGTAAGAAATTGGACTGGCAGTGTGAAAACACAACACGAAATAATACATTAACGTAGCATCCAAAGTAGCACTATAGCATTAAAATGTTCAATACAGAAACATGCCTGAGTTACATAGCAGTGTCTAAAAACAAAATCTAAAATATGGATTGCAGTGTAACAGGAAAGCGTAATCAATCAGAGTCTGTATCATCTGATCCGAAACGGCTAAACCTTCATCATTGATGATGCAAGCAATTGTCTGAATCATTAATGCACAGAGCATCTTCTAGGCAGTTTTTTCTATTAACGTGACCCAAAGGCATTATTTGTGCATGGTTATTAAAAAACAGAAATTAATGGTGAAAATATTACTTTCAGCTAAATGTTTGTTCAAACCGTGGCGTTGACTCAGCAGAATCTGGTAATCGATCATTCATAGTTCAGTAATGTCCATGCAGTGCACACATCTTTTGAGTGTGCTTGATTTGATTGTACAATGCTGTTGGTAGGAATGGAAGAAAAATGTGTGAAGAATTTAGAGTGAAGAGAATATATAATATGCTGAACTGAGGAGCAGAACTATTTCTTTAGTTCGGATGAAGAATTCCCTATTCCCTTCCTCAATAATGTGCATCAGTTAATGTGGAAGTGATCAATGTCTGACAGCAGGTTTATCATGTTTCAGCTGACAAGTTTCCAAGGCAACCTCAGTTTGCCAGCCACAGATTTTCACTTCAGATGTAAAAACAGGCATGATTAAATCTATCCCAAGGCACTTCACAAGTAGGAGTTGGGAAGAACGAAAAAGGACAGCGTGTCAGACATTGGGAGACAGGTCCATTTGTTTGCTGCAATATAGCAGTCTCTTCTGAGTCCTAAAGAGGTTTAAATATTTAACTCCAGCCTAGATTATTTAGCAAAGGATATGCTTAATATAGGTCGATAGATTCTGTGGTGGACAGCAGTCTGACATAAACCTTCTTAGGCAGTCCTTCATGTATTTTTACTTTGAGGATCCAGTTGTATGCAATAACAACACTGCAGAAGGAATGGAAATTATTATAAATACTTTAGTACCTGGTCTCTTTCCCCTTGTACCTTGGGTGACATAACCACAGGGATGGCCTTCACCCGACACAGGCTCACAGTTGGATACTTTTAAAATAGCAATTAAGAAAGGAGACTGCTGCAACTCGTCCATTCTATTCCAAGTATACACCCTTTAAAAATGTAGGGGGTACAGTGCGTGTTCAGAGGAAGAGGTAATAGATCCAGTAGAAAACATTGATTAACATGAACGCCAGGGGGAAGAACATGCGGGAATAGCGGTCAATGTTGTGTGGATTTTCCACATGGAAGAAAGCCAGAATTCGCTGAACCTTCCCCTTGAGAGCCACGAAGAACTGCCCATTACCCAGGCCCAGCTCCGCCTTTGAGCCCACCTCTCCGGGAGTCACCACTCTCACACAGTCCTTCTGGGTGTTGTTTCGCTTCACCACCTTGCTGGGGTGGGCAAAACTGGTGCTGATGACTGGAAGCGTCCCGTTTGACTCCTCTAAATCTTTCCTAAGCTCCTGCAAGAGAGGGAAGCAGAGTTCACTAAGAGGGGTAGCAGAAACAAATTAAGAATTTGTGATCAGTTTGAGTCAACTTGGGCCAGGGGTTTTCAGCCTGTTTCTCTTCCAGTCAGTTCCAGTCCAGGACCTTGTTTCAATTTGTAGGATTGTCATACTGAAATCGAGAATGAAGGATGTCGAGAGGGAGCTGAGAGGCAGAGTAACTTACCCGCTGCACATCCTGGAGAGTGAAGTGCTGCACAGTGCAGAAGTGTGCAATGGCATACTCCAACAGAGCCCCAAATATGAAACTGAAGCAGATCCCCAGGTACACGTCAATAGCCTTGATGAAGCAGTTTGCGTTGGGAAGGGAGGTGCGAGCGCCCATCATCAGGGTGGTCATGGTCAGGACTGTCGTCACCCCTAAAGAGAGAAAGCGAGAGGAGCAGAGGGTGTTTATCTTTCAGAGTTGAAGAAGAGACCTGTCCAATAAGTGGCTTCTGACCCACTTGTTTAGATTTAGTACTTTTGTCAGAACCTGGTACTTACTGCTCTATCTCCAGAGTGTTTAGATAACATTAGGTAATCAACCAAGGTTTTAACATACATAAAGAGTGTAGCTCAAGGTCACAACCTGGGGAGCATGTTATTATTTTGGAACACTGTCAGTTGGTGGCTCACCGATGCAGGTGCGGGCTGGGACAGAAGACTGGCTGATCCAGAAGGAGACCCAGGACAGCGCCACCAGCAGCGTTGATGGGACGTACGTCTCCAGGATGAAGTACAGGATGTTACGCCGCAGCGCAAAGTGGAGGACCAGCTTGGGGTAGAAACCTGAGAAAAAATATGAGCCACTTTTAAAAACCCCAAACCACTCTCATTACCTCTGTGTTTCTATTATTATAGGACCAGCTTTAGTTAAAGCCATGAAACTCTCATAGCATCCCCCCAAAACCTTGGTGAAGCGCCCTGTATTCCGACATTAGAGAACACACATATCAAAGGGTTAAATAATGCCATGCACCATGAATGAAATTCGTAGCAATAATTTGCTTGTAATTGTGCAGCCATCTGCTATTTGTATATTACATGGATGACTACACTATCCAAAGCGTACTGTATTTCTTAATAGATTGACCTGGGTAATCTCTATCAGCAAGGTCCCTCTTAACTGACAATGCATTGACAGTTAATCCTTTGCTAAAATGACCTACTGTATACACACTTAATGGCATTAGTTACCTGTCTCATACACAGCTTGTGACACAGAGGTGTAGTAGCTCTCCACTGAGTACTGTGCAAGCTGCAGTGTGTCTAGACCTTTCACTGAATCGTTTCCACGCGTCCAGTAGAAAACCACATCCTGGAGATTATAGCCCCCTGCGTGGAGAGAGGAGTCACCGAGATAAACCAGGGGTCTGTTCTGGGATACCCCAGCCAAAGCATGGTGGAATGATTCTGCTTGACCTCTGCTCAGTCCTGGTTTTTAGAACTACCTTGTTTCAAATGACCACAGGTGCCAAAAATCTTAGCAATCAGACTAACTCCTGTAATAATCAGTTCACAGCATCCAACCTGTGATAATGTGATTCTGTAGTCTTAAGAAATCAGTTGATCTAGGAGGTGTTTACCATGGGCTTGATTGCTGGCAGTGATCATTTATAGAACACATTTTAACAAGGTATTGTTAAAACGAGGTGTGGGTCAATACACTATGACATATTATTGGGTAGGAATTATTATCAGGAGCAGGATTGGTACTCACAGCTCTCCAACTGCAGGGTGCACACTTGCCGATCCATGGGGTATTTGGTCAGATCCATGTTACAGGCAATTGTAGCCGTTATCCTGAAAACAAGATTCAGCAGAGGAACACCTTTTTGAAAGCAGACTACATTATTACATTATGCAGGATATCGGCATTTATTTGTGTTAAAATATACTTATATAGGGCACTTTCTACCACTTTGTTTCAGAACACAAAGTCTCCCTGACAGAGGGGTTTGGAAAGATTTAGTCAAGACCAGTGAACAATCAAGGAAATGCTTGTTTTGAAAGATCTTCAGTAATTCATGTTCACTGCTGGTATCCTAGTAACATACTTGGAACTCCAATGCTACTGAATGCAGTCAAAAAGCTCTGGTTAAACAATTCTAGACTATTGTTGGCTACTTTAGCAACAGTGTGAAACAGCTTCATGAATAACACACTATGATATTGTTTTTTTAAGTAACTCCTGAGTTCAATGATTGTCAGTAGGGCCTGGCAGGTGTTGAAGGTCCTACCTGAGTGCGTAGAGCACAGTGCCATTGCTGAAGATTCGGATGAGGCGGTTCTCCACAGTGATGTCATGCAGGAATGACTTCTTGGAGTCAACGATGAATGTGTCTGGTACCCAGAGTAGCTCCACTAACCGTCCGTCCAGACTCAGGCTCTTATTGCCCTCGAAGAGGAGTCGCTCATCCGTCCACCGCTGCCTCAGGAAGATGGTTGCTGTGTAGTCCTGGGGGGGCAGTAAGGACACAGGGACAGATTTACTCAGGTATTTTTTCTATACAAAACAATATGGTAGCATGTTTGGTCCATTTGTTCAGAGACAGCTTGTATATTGTATAAGTACTTTATTTACACTTTATAGATTACACTCTCTCCTCTGTCTTAATTCTCCTCGACCTCTCTGCTGCCTTTCACACTGTCGATCACTCTATTCTACTATCCTCTCTCGCTGACCTGGGAATCTCTGGCACTGCTCTGGCCTGGTTCTCCTCCTACCTCTCCAACCGCACTTACCAGGTAACCTGGCGTGGAGCAACCTCCACACCTCGCCCTCTCTCAACAGGAGTCCCCCAAGGGTCAGTCTTGGGTCCTCTCCTGTTCTCTCTCTACACCCGCTCCCTGGGCCCCCTCATCGCATCCTATGGTTTCTCATACCATTTCTATGCTGATGATGCTCAGATTTTCCTCTCCTTCCCCACCTGACTCCACCATCCCCTCCCATATCTCTACCTGTCTGACTGCTATCTCCTCCTGGATGCACTCGCATCACATCAACCTCAACCTCTCTAAATCTGACCTCCTTTTCTTTCCTTCCTCCTCCTCTCCCTCCTCTGATCTCTCTATATCTGTTCCTCTGGAATCTACCACACTCTCTCCCTCTTCCTCCGCTAAGAACCTCGGAGTCATCCTGGACCCCTGTCTCTCTTATTCCCAGCACATCTCCACTCTGGCATGCACTTGCCGATTCTTCCTGAGCAACATCCAAAGAATCCGACCCTTCCTCACCAACTACGCCACCCAGCTCCTGGTCCAGGCCTTGGTACTCTCCCGCCTAGACTACTGCAACTCCCTCCTGGCTGGCCTACCTGCGTCCGCCACCTGTCCACTCCAGCTCCGCTGCCCGCCTGGTGTTCTCTCTGCCTCGCTTCTCCCACGCAACTCCACTACTCCACTCACTCCACTGGCTCCCGATCACCGCTCGCATCCAGTTCAAGACTCTTGTACTAGCCTACAGATGCCAAACTGCACCCAGCTACCTCCAGACCCTCATCTCTCCCTACAGCCCCATTCGACTTCTCTGCTCTGCCTGCACTAGAAGACTGTCTCTACCTCCTCTACGCTCCCTTGCCTCCAGAGCCTGCTCCTCCACCCTCACCCCGCAGTGGTGGAATGACCTTCCTACAGATGTCAGGACTGCCCAGTCCCTGACCACATTCCGGCGCCTCCTCAAGACTCACCTTAATCCTGTACTTCAGAGTACTGTAATCTCCCAAGTGTTTAATCTGTAGTATTTTGTATTTAATCGTATCCTAATGTAACTATCACTGACACTGTTATCTGCTGTATTATTGAATCGTATTTTGTCACACTTGTACTTGCTTGAACCAAAGTCATTGTATTTATCTTGCTCCTGTGATACTTGAAATGTATTTGCTTACGATTGTAAGTCGCCCTGGATAAGGGCGTCTGCTAAGAAATAAATAATAATAAAAATAATAGATTCCTAAAAAAATATATAAAATGTGTTACATTTGGGGTTGATGGACCCCACTGTCCCGTATCAAGACCTACCCTACTGAAAACAATGAACATCTGTGGTAATCCTCAGCAGCACCCCATGTACTGAAGCAGCAGTGGGTTAGTGTGCTTGTACCCTGGCTAGGGACCGCTCCTTCTTCTCAGACTCACCATGTTGATTTCAGAGATGGCGTCAATACTCGCGATGTCCAGGCTCATCCCGATCTCTATTGGACCTTCTGCGAAGAAAGAAATGGGGGAGTTAGCACTGTGCTACTTTATTTGGAGTGCAATTAAGGGCTTGGTGGCACAATTGATTAATGCAATTCACCTGTTGTCCACTTATTTAATACGATTAGCACTTGGAAACTTTGAGGTTCTCAGACATTGCCATCTCTAAAATAGGTAATGGAGACTTAATGTAACTGTCACAAACAAATCACTAACCATTGAAATTGGGCCTCAGGTACCGGTTGTAGCCTTTCATAAGTTTCTGGATGGTGGGTGAGAGATCAGAGTCATTCCTGTCAGGATGCTTGGCTCCAGATAACACACACGTGCTGGAGAGAGAGAGGTAGAAGAGCAAGGAGGAACCTGAAAACCACCACAAAGTGAAGGACTGATCTGCAGCCTTTTTTGTCTAACAAGCAAGAAATTGCACAGTGAGTACCATATCTCACTCACCTGTGCATCAGGAAGAGAAAGAGGGGGACACAGGTCAGCAGGGAGACAAGCATCTCCTTCAGCAATGTGGGTGCGAATCCTGAAAAGAAACACGGCCGGAAAATGAACACAAAAAGAGTCCTGACATCGCTCCCAGGACTCAGCTATAGTGAACTTCCAGGGATTGGACAAAATATTACAAAGGTTTATCATAGCACTGTCAGCACTGTGGGTAGGAGAGGCATGGTAGAGCAGCGCTGGTCGTATGTGATGAGTCAAGGTGTTTAAATTGCATTGGAGGGATACATGAACATCCCTCAGTGATTATTTGAAGAAAGCAGGGATTGATAAATGAAGCAAATTATTTGATCCAGAGGCATTACACTTTGTACAGTCTTGGATACATTTACGTTTGCATGGAGACTAGTGAGACAAGGACTTAGTAGGTCTGTCTGTTATGCAAAGTTAATTGTTGACTCCAGAGTTGTAACGTCATGCAATCATGAGTCACTGTAGTTTGCTGGCTGACTCACTAGGTGGCAGCACAGTAAAATACAAGACTGAGAAATCCAGTGAAGGAAGTGCAGCTGACTCATCCAGATGTTCATGCTGAGGTACAATGTCTAATGGAAAAGCGACTGTGGTTTGCATTTAAGTGCGACAAATAACTGCAAAATAGAATTAAGCCTGCAGTGTACCCACTATACTGTAACGGCAATTTAGCTGAGATGCCCAAACTATTTCTATTCATTTCCTTGCCTCCTTGTAGCTCCATGCTGTGTAAAGACTTTTTGTGTCCTGTACCGTACAACACATGGCCTGAGGAAACATAGCTTTTTAAATGATTTTTTTCATTCTTTCATTGACCCCTGTCATATTAAAGTATTAGCCTAAGATTAAATTATATATATACAGTACTGTGCAAAAGTTTTAGGCAGGTGTGAAAAAATGCTGTAAAGTAAGAATGCTTTCAAAAATAGACATGTTAATAGTTTATATTTATCAATTAACAAAATGCAAAGTGAGTGAACAGAAGAAAAATCTGCATCAAATCAATATTTGGTGTGACCACCCTTTGCCTTCAAAACAGCATCAATTCTTCTAGGTACACTTGCACACAGTTTTTGATGGAACTCGGCAGGTCGGTTGGCCCAAACATCTTGGAGAACTAACCACAGTTCTTCTGTGGATTTAGGCAGCCTCAGTTGCTTCTCTCTCTTCATGTAATCCCAGACTCGATGATGTTGAGATCAGGGCTCTGTGGGGCCATACCATCACTTCCAGGACTCCATGTTCTTCTTTACGCTGAAGATAGTTCTTAATGACTTTGCTGTATGTTTGGGGTCGTTGTCATGCTGCAGAATAAATTTGGGGCCAATCAGATGCCTCCCTGATGGTATTGCATGATGGATAAGTATCTGCCTGTACTTCTCAGCATTGAGGAGACCATTAATTCTGACCAAATCCCCAACTCCATTTGCAGAAATGCAGCCCCAAACTTGCAAGGAACCTCCACCATGCTTCACTGTTGCCTGCAGACACTCATTCGTGTACCGCTCTCCAGCCCTTCGCGAACAAACTGCCTTCTGCTACAGCCAAATATTTCAAATTTTGACTCATCAGTCCAGAGCACCTGCTGCCATTTTTCTGCACCCCAGTTCCTGTGTTTTCGTGCATAGTTGAGTCGCTTGGCCTTGTTTCCACATCGGAGGTATGGCTTTTGGCCTAAGTCTTCCATGAAGGCCACTTCTGACCAGACTTCTCCAGACAGTAGATGGGTGTACCAGGGTCCCACTGTTTTCTGCCAATTCTGAGCTGATGGCACTGCTGGACATCTTCCCATTGCGAAGGGAAGTAAGCATGATGTGTCTTTCATCTGCTGCAGTAAGTTTCCTTGGCCGACCACTGTGTCTCACGGTCCTCAACGTTGCCCGTTTCTTTGTGCTTCTTCAAAAGAGCTTGGACAGCACATCTGGAAACCCCTGTCTGCCTTGAAATTTCTGCCTGGGAGAGACCTTGCTGATGCAGTATAACTACCTTGTGTCTTGTTGCTGTGCTCAGTCTTGCCATGGTGTATGACTTTTGACAGTAAACTGTCTTCAGCAACCTCACCTTGTTAGCTGAGTTTGGCTGTTCCTCACCCAGTTTTATTCCAACTACACAGCTGTTTCTGTTTCAGTTAATGATTGTGTTTCAACCTACATATTGAATTGATGATCATTAGCACCTGTTTGGTATAATTGTTTAATCATACACCTGACTATATGCCTACAAAATCCCTGACTTTGTGCAAGTGTACCTAGAAGAATTGATGCTGTTTTGAAGGCAAAGGGTGGTCACACCAAATATGGATTTGATTTAGATTTTTCTTCTGTTCACTCACTTTGCATTTAGTTAATTGATAAATATAATCTATTAACATGTCTATTTTTGAAAGCATTCTTACTTTACAGCATTTTTTCACACCTGCCTAAAACTTTTGCACAGTACTGATATATATATATATATATATATATATATATATATATATATATATATATATATATATATATATATATATATATATATGCATACACTGACGGTCAACAATATGGTGTCCTCAGCCATAGAACGAATTCTCTTCAGCACAGGGTTTTTTTTTTGTGATTAAAAAGTCAGCCCTACAGGTGCAGTGGTGCCCCAAATAATATATATTTACTACAAATACCCGTACTGTATATATACACAGACAGATTGCTATACCATCTGGAGGAAGGGAATTTCTCACCTTCAGTGCTGTGAGGGTTGAGTGCAGTAGTAATCTTTGTGCGTGTGCAGTGAATGTGTGTTTGCAGTTAACCTACAGTCAGTAGTTCCACTTGCCTGCAGGAGATTACCATCTTCCTCTGCTCTTATCAATGTTTTCTCATTGGAAATTAGAACCCTGCTGTAGTAGCTGGTGGTGGTAAATTGCACGTGGAAAGAATCATCCACACGGACTACTTTGTGTCTGCTATGCTTACTTGAATTGCTTTTATTTATGTTCTGTTTTAGTGTGCTCAATACCTATTTTAGAAATCTCTTTGTAGTGTTGCTTTTATAATTGAGAACCTGTGCTGAAAATGACTGACACAAAGTAAAACACATAAAAACATTGACAACCCAATCCTGCTGTGTAAGACCAGAATCAATCAAGCCCATCAAAGAGGGATGAAAGTAGTTGTTTTTTAAGATAGCTAAGGGAAAGCGCTGTATGAATGCCTTTGTATTGTATTTTCTTGTTATGCTTAGAGCAGTTCAGTTAATCCCTTTCATCAATCTTTATTTATTTTACCTCAGTATACCGGTTTGCACCAGTTACCTTGACAACAATTTTGCATGCTTTTTTATACTGATATTTTCCTGGACTAAACCAACAGGGAAATTTGCATCACTTTACAGATATCAAATCTTAACTGATGTGGTTTTTGTTTTTTTGTTTGTTAGCACAGAAACATGTATTATACTTATGATTATTATCGTCTGCCATCAATAAGCCATTTGAGGCTATGTTTTCATGCAACATGCATTACAATAAGGTTGTTGTACAGACTTGCTAGGAACTTAATGGATACTATAAACCCGACCCTTGAGCCTCATTGTAAGTGCACCCACCCACAATGATAGAGCCAGCACTGTGATGTATAACTGTTATTAATCTTGCAATTAATTCATGTAATATATGTTTGTCTGTGGCTGTCCTGGAGAAGAGCAGAGACAGAACATTGCACATCTGTTACATAAGAGGACGAACCCATTACACGCTGTGATCAAATCACATTTTCTAATTCAAATGTATTTATGTAATCAGGATGGAACCCTTGGGAGTCTTGGCAGGTGAAGGCGGCAAGAAAAAAAAAATCAATGGCAAAAGCAGACAAATCATTCAAACAGGACAAAATCACTTAAAACTATCATAAAAACAGTAATACAAGACAAAAGCATAAAAAATAGAACAATTCCAATTTACATAATCCTGGTCATCGTCAGGATTGTGAAAAGCTGGTCAGATTTAAAATAAATATTTTGAGTGATATAAAAAAAAATATTATGTTCAGAGACATTGAGTTCCAAAGATGAGATGCTTGATATACAAAGGCATGCTGGCCCATATTAGAGCTGAACTTGGGCATTTTAAAAGTAGGCACATTGTTTGATCTTAGTGCATAGTGCTAAGTGATCAGGGAGCAATTTAAATCAGTTAAAAAGGGATTGTCTCTTAACGGGACCCACACTGGCCCTTATGCAATGTGAGACGGTAATTGCAGTCTGTACAGATTAATAAAAAAGATATATTAAGGGGAGCTGGAACCAAGGATGATAAAGCAATTCATTATTATTCATCAGATTCTGAAAAAAAATTAATCATGGATTTGAAATCCCATGATGACAGAGCCTTTGGTATAGTGAAGCTTGATTTCAGATAAACATTCATGTGTGTGTGTGTGTGTGTGTGTGTGTGTGTGTGTGTGTGAGAGAGAGAGAGAGAGAGAGAGAGAGAGAGAGAGAGAGAGAGAGAGAGAGAGCGAGCAAGAGTGAGTACTATATATGAGAGACTGTGTAAGACTAAATTCTGTCTTTCCCTTCAATAATAACTTATCTTTAAAATGTTTATCTAATTAGAAATCTAAGCGTAATTTTTACAAAGAGTGTGCTGCATGTGTACACTTGCTGGTCCTCTGGCAATTCGGAGGATTCTTTTCATCCCAAACTAATTTGTCTGTCCAGAACCTAGCAGTCATCTGCAACACACGGGGGTTTAGAAATGACGACAGTGCACATGCAAAATAAGTAAAGCACAGAGACAGCTCCAGGGGAACCAGCTGTGATTGTCATTTAACACAGCACAATATATCCAAGTACATGACAAGCAGATTAACTCATCGTATATACACTGCTTTAATTATTAATACATAATGATGGACATCTTTCTCTCCCCTCTCCCTTGCTGAGTGAGAGACGGAGAGATACTTGACATCTGTTTGTGTCTGGAAAGTCTAGAAGTCAGTGCTCTCATACATAGTTTCTAACAAATTGATATGCAGTATCTTCCAAAAATGAATAACACATTCCCTTATTCATATTATCAACAGCAGCCCCTGTTCATCAGGATATCATCTTAGGGTTAGAATTTAATATGCATAAACGGTTCAACTTCATGTGAGTTGAAAAGTAATTACTAGTTACTGTGTACATTCTCTTTAGCCTGTCTTTCTCATATTGGTGAAGCCTCTCGTTGACGCCTGGAAGTCGACTCTTTCTCCCTGAAGAATAAACTCAAAGTAAGCTTCTATTTCTTTATTCTCTTACGCAAGTTCACCATGGTATTTTCGCACTGTATTTTTGCACTTTTACCCTGCTTTTCCCATGGTAATACCGTGTATTAACCATAATGTACCCTGATTTACCATGTTTATTCATATGCTTTACCATACCTCACTGTTCTTTATATTGCTATGCTTTATCATGCTTTCACTGTGCTTTATTACACTTTGTTATGCTTTTACTATGGGAAACTTTTGTAAGGGTTGACCCTTTACTGGAATGTCAAATCAACTTCAGATTATGTATTACGAAAAAAATGAATGAATTAAAATATTAAAATCTAATAATCTGAGAGATAACCAACAAGCAAAATTCTTTGTATATTCCTGTTCTTGACCGTACTCTCCGGCACGGCAACACCTCGATTTAAAGCGGATCCTGGCTGGTGGACAGGGGTTCATTTAAAAGAGTGACACACTCACACTCTCTCACACTCACACACTCGACAGAGTCAGATCTTCAGGAATGCAGCAGCAGCATTGCTACAGCACTGTGAAAAAGGTAATGGGAATGAAAGGAGTTGTACTGTATCAATGAAACCTGATAACTCATAATACAATTTGCATTGGGAAACAAAAGCATTACGCACAGCTATCTGCAGTCAACAAAGTGGCAGTGAATGATGAATTAATGTTGTCATGAATCTGTCGTCCTAAAACAAAACAATGAATACTCCTGATATGGAATACATTGTGGCTGAAGTGTATCATTACAGCTCATGTTAAAATTTGATAAGAACAAGGGGCTTACCTGGAGGCTCTTCTTAACAGGTGCAGGGCTTCACTCTTCTCTCTCTATCTGTGCTCTTCAGTTTGGGCTCAGTCCTGTCACTTCCACATCACACAGCAGCCTAATGGGGCACCAACTTCCAAAAGCAATGAACAACAGCGAGTGTGTCTCTGTCTCTGTATCTCTCAGCATCTCCTGCGCTCTTTAACTCTCACCACAAGTCACTGCCTCTTCTATCTCTTCTAACTTGGGTCTCTCTCTCTCTCTCTCTCTCTCTCTCTCTCTCTCTCTCTCTCTCTCTCTCTCTCTCTCTCTCACCATCAGTTCAGTTCAAAAAGACATCTTTGGCATAACAAGATTATTCAAGCTTTTCTAAAGCAATTACAACAGGTGCATGAAAAGAAAATACACAATGCATGTAACTGTAAATAGCATTTCTGTTTAAAAATAGAGTTTTGGCAAAGCTCTTTTACATTTTCCTCTTTTACCTTGTGAATCCAATCTGACCAAGTCATATGTACAGAAACAGGCAAGTTTAAGAAAAAATCCCTATAAGAATGTGATATAAAGGTCAAGGTAAAGAAATCACAATTGTGCAGATTTGTATCTCAGCACTTCATGAGGTAATATTATACAGGGTCTGCCAGGGAAGCTGAGGATGGAAATCAGTAGGAACGTCTATTCTCCAGAATGTCCTGTTAAGTCATTGCTTTTGAGAAATCTGTAATTTAAAAGAGTCCGGCCATCATATCCCACTGGCTCGACACAGGCACAGCATCTAGCCCTTCTGATGCCACTCTTACAACCTATCCCATCAACAGATCTTATCACCAGTATCTCTAACACCCACAGCGCACACTGCCATTAAAGAAACAACACCATCAATATCAATCAGACTTGAGTCACAAACCCTGCAGGGGGATAATAATATATACTGCTTCTCTGCAAAGTTTCCAATGGAAATCTTTACAAGTTCCAGATCTGTCAGGAATCTAAACACTACAGAGACTTGTAACACTACAAGGTTAGTATGCAATACCTAAAGGATGAAGCCTGAGGATCAAAAACCAAAATGTCATTTTCAGACTATGGTATTGAATACTGCCTGGTACGCGTCAGTATGAAGTGGAAGTGTATTGCAAGTGTAAATATTACCTTGTGGGGGTGGTGTCATTTTACATAGATATGTAATTATCTTTCTGCAGGTCTAGATAACTCTTTTTTTTGTTTATCAAGACAGCTGAGGCAATCGAGTGAGGTTTGATTAGGTAGCCAGGCAATCCCACTCTCTGACTGTGCGCCTGCTAGCTATGATTACTGGCAGGCTAATGAGGAACAGTGGGGTAAAGGTGTGAGGTAATTGGAAAGCAACATGTTTAATATGTGGCAGGGTCAGACGCTCAGCTCCCAGCCTGGCTGCGGAGAGAGACAGTGTCCAAACTGAGTGCTGTGCCCTTGATAAAGAAACAGAAAAGCCATGTGGAGAGAGGGGTGTGGGAGGAGAGTAATAGGGAAGACATTGTCTTTAGCTCTGGAATCATCTGTTTCTTATACTCCCCAGTGTGTCCCTCATATTGTGTTGTTGCTTAGTTCTATACAGAAAAATATATCAAAAATGGTTGGAGATTAGGGGGTTAGTTGTATGTGGGAGGCAGAGAAGCAGAGAAACCAGTTCTGTATAACAGGCTGAGAGAATAGGGAAAGGACTATGATTTTTAAACAAAGCGGAGAGGAGCAGAGCAGGACTGTCTCTGTGGAACAGCTCTGTCTGCAGGGATGTAGATTGGTTATCCAGTGATGGACAGGATCCCATTCAAAATGACAAAAGGGTTGAGTATAAAATCAATGTGCCTAGATTTGATGATTTTTTTTAAATTACATTTTGTTATCAAGTTGGTCTTTTTTCTCACACTAAATAGAGCTCAGCATGACATAAATTAATTTGAGTTACATAATATCAGTTTGCTCAATGCAGCCAGGCTGTTATCATCACAGAACAAGATCTATTGATCTTATCCCTTAACAGAATCTATTTTTGCCCTTGCTCATTTGACACATTCAGCTTTGGATGTCAACAAAACATCAAAACATTCCAAATGTCAAGAATGCTGGAACTCGGCAATGAACTCACAAAATAGCAGCAGCCAGATGGCAGTCGGTTCTTTAAAAGTAGACTTACTCATGGCTGGCAAAAAAAGGTAACACTTTATATTAAGGTGCTGCTTATTAATGTTTTATAAATGTATCATAAATGCTTAATAACTATGTTACAGGGTGTTAATAAAGCATTATAGATGGCTTATAATCATGCAATAGCCATAGACAGAATTACGATTAAACATCCCAAAGTACAATAGGTGTCTAAAAACTGACCCCATTATAAAACTGTAATTCTGTAATTCAGCACCTTAATTTAAAGTGTTACCAAAAAAAATTGTAGAAAGAAAGAAAGAAAAAAAATTGAAAGAAAGAAAGAAAGAAAGAAAGAAAGAAAGAAAGAAAGAAAGAAAGAAAGAAAGAACGAACTAGTGGCTGGGAAGAAACAAAAATACACCATCCAATCAGGATGGGAGCTGTGCCTGGCTCTGTGTATTGGGCTATATTGGGTTATTTCTGTCTACTCACCCAATAAACTACTGCATTCCTCAAAATAAGATGCAACACAGTAAGAAAGCAATATTGTGTTTCTCTCCAGAGACTGAATAGTTCAATAACTGCGAGTGAAACCCAATAACCGTGCTGCCAGAGGCACAGTGTGATAAAGTTCACATCCCCCTGCTCAAAACAAACTTGCTGTCTATATAACACGAATACTTACACCTGTAACAGCTTCCAATAATCCACAGAGGCTCAGGTTGGGTCCTGTTACCTGTAAGATAAGAAGTGAAGTTACTGTACAGTGTTGTTGCAGAAAAAAATAGCTTCAGTTAAAGATACAATACAAGTGAATAAATAAAAAAAAGGTTAACTAACAGTAAGGGACTTGTGATTTCACTGTTGTGCTATTTTTTTTTAAAACATGGGTTAGTAGCCCTTTAGTTGAAGAACACGCTTTTAACAACAGATAAGGTTCAGGTGTGAGGACTTGTGCATTTATAATCAGCTCCGAATTCTAGCTAATGTGATCTGTAGCAGGATGGCCAGTGTTTACATACTGTTAAAGAAACACAATCCATTATACCCTCCTGCGCCGTCAGCATTACATGCCACACTTCATTCCAAGTTTATAAAGACAGATTATTAAAATGAACTACAAAGGCGGTGTTGTTTTAGGAACAAAGGTGGACTTTAAATGAGACACCCAGGATTACTCAAGGTTCTACGTGCTTCGAATGATAAACCATGCAAGTCAAATACTCAAGAAGCACAGAGAAAGCAGTAAAAATGCCTGCCCTCTCCCCTGTGTCTCTGGAGCTGGGTGAGTGCACTGACTGCTCTTAAGATCTCTAATTGGGAACAGCTTCTTACTCACACCAACACAGAACCTCCCCACATTCCCTGTGCTGTCCACTGCACCAGCATTGCAGTAGTGACCTTCTTAACCTCCATCTGCTTTGCAACAGCTTCCAGCCCATAACCTGGCAACAGTAACACAATGAGATCAATCTGCACAGCCGTACCTTAACTGGTAGTGTTTACAGATGGGCATTATTCTTACACCCATGTGTCATTCGCATTGTTTGGTTTCCCCTCTTTTTTGCTCTTTTTTTGTCAAAATGTGGACCCTTATGCACTGACTCTGTCCAAGGTGAACTGCATTAAAGTTCCAAACTTTTATCATAGACACATTGCCTCCTATAGACATTGGGTACGATCCATTTTATTTACAAGATCAAAAGGGTGCCTCAGCGTGTGTGTGCACTGGATTTAAATATAGTAGTGTCTCTACTGTTTGACATATGAATTCAAAAAGCATTAGCACTCCACGCCATCAATGAAGACAGATGGTCAGTGTTGATGTTCAATGGCAGTTACACTTGGTAAAGATGTGATCCGTGAGGGTACTTCATTAGAAAAAGTCCTTAGGGTACAGACCAGGTGACCAGCTCTGGCTCGATTGCTAACTGGCAACTGGTTCGAAAACAGAAATATCAAAGCAGTAATTGATACACCTTAACCGGTTACTGGTTGCTTTCCTATAAATACATACATTTCATTTTCCAGCAAAGAGATGTAGAACATACTTTCCCACATAGGGATGAAAACCGATAAAGAAGAGCCCAAGATAAAAAAAAGGAATCTGGGAAAACCCCTGCAAATCTCTATGAAATCTCACACTGATACCACCTACAGTACTACCGCAGTGATATTCAGGATATGAATATGTGATGAATGTTACAGCTACAAATCCTGTACTATTCATATTGCGATCACTTATCTGCGATAGTAAAAGAAGAGCTTTAAGTTATAGAAGCTTATGGTTTTTATAGATGCTTAGTTTTTTTTTTAATTATTATTATTGATTGGTTTGTTGAAGGCTGGGTGGTAGCTGAGATAACTTAACATTTAACATTTCTAATTACACTACTAAAGGTCTCCAAGAATAGAGTGATTGCATTTGTATCATGAAACAACCCTGCAGTATCTCTGTACTATGCAAGATATGGCTTTGGAGCTTAAACAAACAGATGCATCTATTTGCATTCATTTTGGGCAGCAGGTTCTTTGGATAAGGTAAGTTCATGAAAGATCTCGGGATAAAATAATCTTACCCTGGCCATTTCTCAAATAAGTCCCTTACCCCTGCTAATGGGGACCGTACACTAAGATATGCCTGATAAGATGTTGCTCTGTGGATCTCCCCAGTTAGATATCTTCTAATAAAAAGGAGTGTCGTTGTTCCTACTGAATTAAGGACATTGTATTAGATTATTATTTTATTTCTTAGCAGACGCCCCTATCCAGGGCAACTTACAATTGTTACAAGATATCACATTATTTTTTTACATACAATTACCCATTTATACAGTTGGGTTTTTACTGGAGCAATCTAGGTAAAGTACCTTGCTCAAGGGTACAGCAGCAGTGTCCTCCACTGGGGATTGAACCCACAACCCTCCGGTCAAGAGTCCAGAGCCCTAACCACTACTCCACACTGCTGCCCGGAGAGGTGAAACATGGGGTTAGATGAGTAGCGATATTCTTTCAGCATGTAGCTGTAAGCATCTTCCTCATTCTGTTACACCCGGCCAGCACAATGCAATCCTTTCAGTGCATGCCGGCGCGGCCAGTGGGGCTGGACACTGACGCACACTGCTAGGATGTCCTGGGGGTCTTGCAGCAGCCTCGAAACTGCCTTTGAAGAATTCATGGCTTTTATTGGAATTTTCCATCAGGCTGGAATGACATGAGAACCGAAAGAAAGCCAGGCACTGTCACTACCAGGAGGGCATTTATTCAATTTATTTTACCATGGCATCAAAAGTACAAATCGCAAGACAAGCACGACTGAACTCATGAATTAAACACAATCTCACTGGGTATTGAAGTTATTGTCAATGGAAACTGTATAAAAGCACAATACTCAGATATAGTTGATATTCTGGTAGAATACTCAAGTCCCCTTTGGCTTCAGGTCCCCTGAAAGAATACAAATGAATTATATATACAGTATATGTATTTTGCTCATGATGGCAACTCGCAGCTGAACTGGAACAGTCTATTGGTGTCAGATTATCCAGTCCAAGCACAAATGCGAAGACTGTAAGGCTGAAGATTTGGAAAGCTGATTGCTGAAGCCTGTTCTGGAAGCCATGGTCCTTGATCACATTGTTCTGTTCCAGTAATTGTAAGGTATTTTTGGTGCAGGTACAGTAGATGCACAGCACGGTTCAAAAAACAAACATTATAGAATGGAAAAGATAACTAATTACATAGTTTTAGTTTCAGTTTTTGCTGGTCTTCTGTTTTGGGTGTAGTTATCTTTCATATGCTCCAAGAGTGGTAACCTGCATATAGGTCTGAAGTGTTGAAAGAGGTCCTACTTTAAGTGGAAACGATACTAATTAATTGGTGCTCACTTGAAGTCCCCAGAGATGTACCCTGCTTAGCTCAATCCAGATGGTTGTCATGCTGATGTGCTGGGGAGACCGCACTGTGGTTGATCCCCGGAGCCAGCATCGCAGTCGTTGTGTGTGCTGATGCGCTAGGGAGATAAAATAAGCTGATCCCTGGAGCCAGCATTACACTTCAGCCATCAACACCAGTCAGAAGGATATCTACATCATCATATGGAAGGAAACGCAAATGGATGGGGACACAGATGGATTACATTAGTTTACTGTAAAGCTACGTCTTAGTTGGTGCTTATCTTGGCGAGAGCCGAGTTCAAATCAGCATGAAGTTTTAACATCTACTCTTGTGTAATGGAAATCATGGACTCAATGAGGGCTGTGCTCAACAAGAACAGGTTTGAGCCCTGCAATACAGGGCAGTGGAAACTTAGGTACTGTACAGAGAGAAAGAGTTGACTTGAATTCCTCTGACTGTCACCAGAGAAGGAGGGAAGAAGATAACGATAGAAACACACAGAGACACAGAGGGATGACACAGGCTTGTCAGTGTGTAGTGAGCAGATGGGCTCTTGGCAGCCTGTGTAAACAGGAGTCCATCTGGAGAGAAGCTTGGGGACAAGAGCTGGTTTCCAGAGACAGGCTCAGGCAGCAGGTATAGCCTCCTCTCCTGCATCTCCAGAACTCCTGAGCATGCAACACTGACCACACACCCAGGTGTGAGCAGCACTGGGAAGGGAGGAAGGGAGGGGTACCTTCAAAATCAACACTTTCTGCTTCTTGCTAGTTAATTCAGCTGCGTTTAAATCCAGCAATGGGACACAATCAGCATTAACAACACTCCCAGAGAACCCAAGTGTCAGCTGTTATGCTTAATCATCAAACTTCTACTCAGTGAGTGTCGACTTTCACCCTGTGTGAAGTTTTGTCTGACAAGTTAGAAATAGTACTGTATATATATATATATATATATATATATATATATATATATATATATATATATATATATATATATATATATATGCAATGTGTGTACAAGTACACTTTATTAAAGGAAATGCAAAAACTCAGTCATATATATTTTCTTATTCTAAACATGTTTACCAACTTTATTCAGAAAGCATGCCGCTTGATAAAAAGCACCATTCTGGCTAAAAAGTGAACTTAATCACACCTACAAATTTATGTTTCTAAAGACAAGATAAGAAAGAGATTCTTTACAACCTATGAATTAACCTAACAGCCAAGGTCTTAGGGAAAAAAACCTGTCTCGGCTAGATTTTGTATGAACAAAGAACAGGGTCAAGCCTAGTTCAGTCATTATAAATATAACATTTATACCGGCCTGTATTTGGATTTAAATCTCAAGAGGGATTCACTAAAGACATAACGTGATATTATAAATTCTAGGAGCAACTGTTAAACTGAAGTAAATTAATTAAAAGTTTATCTTGAAATGCTGCATTCATAGTTAAAAAGGTTCAGTGATAATGTACACTGTCTATAGTTCATAATAGTCAAAAAATAGAAATTAGACATGAAGGTATTATAAATTAATAAAATAAATGATCAACCCCTTTTTCAGACAGCATGATATTTGAAACTAAAAATAATTATTTGATTTCATAAGATTAATAATATGTTTTAAGTATTTGCTATAATAAGAAAACATATTATTTAAAACTGACAAGTATTATTGCTTGTTCATGACTTTACTGTATTGATAAGAAGATTAAAACCTGGAGCAGTATTCGATTTAATTAAATGGAAAAGTGGTACAGTTTTTTTCTTCTTCTATTGAACAATAAGACTTTTAGACATTATGATATCCACTGAATTATAGGATATAAAAGGTGTTGTGTTATGTTTTTGTGTTAAGTTTGTAATAATATACTATAATGTACCTTGTTATTAATCCACTATACTGTTCTCTAATGATGGTAGATGAAGTCATTATAATGGGGTTCTGTGAAACTGCTGCATTGCAAGGGGAGCCTCTCTCCTTATCGGATGGCTTGTAAAAAGGAGGAGAGGGTCTTCTTGCATTCCACGCCAGTAAAAGTTGCAAATCTTACAGATTTGGAACTTAAGGTTTATGGAGTTAGTGGCCTAGCACAGCCAAGAATATATCTTGAAATAACATGCAAAAATTATGGCTCAACAGACATTGATGGGTCATAGATCTAAAAAGTGGTTGCACAGACTCTGGCTTTGGAGAAAACAAGAGACTGTGGAAATTATTGGCAATAGCATATACTCAAGAGTCAATTACAGATCAGAGCCTGGTTAGTGTATCTTTTAAGTGATACAAGAAAAATTGTAATGAAAACTATTATCACTCAAACTTAGTGAAACTGATTGACTTGAATGTTGTATGAGACAATCTTTTGTCAAATACTCTGTTAGACACTGGTATATGGAATTAAAACTGACTCATTAACAAAATGATGAAACAACATGAGGTTAAAAGAAACACATACCTTTAATTTAGCAAAATATAATCAATTAGAAGATGATGTCACATATTAAGAACATCTCTTATATTTAACACATATAAAAATAGTGTTTTGCAATCACATATAAACAGTAGTGTTTTTATATTATATAGTAAACCAAGATCCTGGGAACCTTGGTTCACTTAACTTTTTAGATAAAGGAGGGGCTCGGAGGAAAGCAAAGAGTGAGATCATAAAGTTTGGAGTTAGACAAATATGAAGTCTTGAATTTATTGAGTTCATGACACTTATTAATTCTGAAAAGTTAGTCCGGATCTTTTGAAAACTATTATTTGTAAAAGGGATAGGAGCTGTCTCAACAGATTAATGACTGGATTTAATTGAGGTGTCCCATGTATTCCAATGAGACGAAAAACCTATATAACTCCTAAGTAATTACAATGGAGTACCACACTCATCCGAGACAGGGTAAGGTGGTCCATCTTCTGCAAGCCAAAATACAGTGGAGCTGATTAAACTCAGTTTAATTTGCCTGGTGGAGACAGTCATATCCTTTTAGGGTAAGCATTAATCAATTATTATTTTACCTCACATGTATTGCATGTATTGCTATAAGGGACTTACGCTATGTTTTAGAGATAAGAGAGTGTTTTGTTGAATGTGCTGAAATAGACCATTGGGTACTTTAGGTGACGTGTTCTTGGCCAGCTTGTCGGCCTTGATTAACATGTATATACATGTATCAAAGTGTTAACGGTGATATCTGTTAAGACGCTGGACTGCCCAGTGTGTCTGTCAGCTGGGGATACGACGTAGCCTGTAGCTGCGCTATCCAATATCTAACCTTTAATAAACCGAACGAGTACTGATCATACTCTGATTCGTAAAAACTTTAAATACATGAGTCTGTCAATTTCTTGAGTACTATATTAGTCATCTGAATATACTGCGGGTCCAGAGCACAAACTATATCCCACTAGGAGTAATAACACCTCTGTCCTCCTAACGTCTCCCCTGAGACAAGAGTGTGTGCTGAGCAATTCAAAAGAGTACGTAACGGAATCTGAACACGCGGAATTCGTGACAAAGTGCTGCTAAGAAATCACGCCACACGCTCCTAATAACAAACTGCACACTAATGCCCCTCCTTGGAGTGTGGTCCATGGTCTGCTTGTTAACTTACAGTTCATTAGTACCGTGCCATGTGCAATGAAACTGGTACAGTTAAGAAACTGACATTCCTAGGCAATCTGACATTCGCGTGTCAAAATAATGATTAAATGCATTTCATCCGCACACAATGTACAGTACACTAGTATGTATTTGGTCGATAGAATTAATTTGTGGTCAATGACTGAATGCATTTCACATTATTTTGACCCAACTTTTGAAAATACAGATCTTAAAAGCTCTATTTCAAATTCTAATATACAATAAGCTATTTATGAAATTAACACACTAGTCAAAAGTTTACAAATAATGCTGGTATCCAAAATTTATAGAGCTTCTACTGGGATGTAAAGCCTGTGTTCCTTAATGTGGGAAGAGTGAGGCTGTTAGTCATTCTACAGGTCTTGTTGCAGAATATTGCAATAGCGCTATTGTTTTCAAAGACAATGTTATATATCTGTGCAAGAGAGCTGAGAATGGAGTGTTTTTTCGTTTTCATTTTTAAGGTGCTGGGTGACAGTGCTGGAGAGATGAGATTGAAATGTTTTAGTCCAAGTTCTTTTAGCGTTTTGCTTTTCTTTCCCAGAAATAGATACCTACCCTTGAAATAAAAAGCAGAAATATGGTATAACCTGTGTGCTGAAAATTGATATTTAGTATTGGGTGTCATGCTTTACTATCAATGATCTAACTGGATGTCAGTGCACTGCTGTCAGCTGAAGGCAGTGTCGGCATTTCTAGTGGCAATTGGTTAATGAAATGAAAACTGTGCATATGACTGTCACATAAAAAGCATTTCTCACATCATTAACTGTTAAAGCGCTCATTAAAAAACTTCACGGCAGGAACAAACGGCTCATGCTTAACTTTACAAAACCCACAACGTAACTGTGTTATGCCTTTGTGCTGAGTTGTGAGCTCTACCTCCACTACAAGGTAATGATTTAGGTGGGCTTCCAGGATGAGGCAAATTAGAATCTGGAAAACTACCAGTATGTTCCATATCATACTCATCATTCAGTCCTACAGGGTTTTGCAACAGAAAACAACACTGGCAAAGGTAAACATAATGTATGGCATTGCGGACTGCAGAATGTGGTCCATATATATATATATATATATATATATATATATATATATATATATATATATATATATTTCAGAAGACAGGGATATAGATTTAGGTCAAACAGTTCAATAACACTGCTCTTAAATGTCCAATTAATGTAAGCTCTATTCCTGATGATACACTTTTTTCTGACAGTTTAGCTTTCCGCAGCCTATGAATGAAGAAATCCATAATAACAGTAGGCTTGAAAGTGTAGTTAACACAACGCCTCATTGGAATAGAATACCTTGCTTTCTGCACTGTTGCTCTGGGCACTGTGATAAAACAAAATGAAGCATCCCATCTGTCTATAGCATAACACCTCAGCAAAAGCTGAACTCCCTCATGACAATCTAAACATCATTAAAAGTGAAAACATGCATACAGGTAACTTTTTCTCAAAGCTGTGGAAAGTTTGTGTATAGTAGTAGCTTATACTTCAAGGTGTTCTTTTGTTGTTGTTTTTTTGGTTTGGGGTTATACAATGTCACTGAAACTTTTCATACCAAGAAATAAAAGTTTAAACTCTTTTGTCCAAACATTTGGCTACTTCTATGGAATTAATTACATACTGAAAATCAGAAAATGAAATAGGTTAGCAATCAGCATTTTGACTACTGTATAAAATAGAACAGTCAGTTATGGTTAGCTCTGGACTTTTCCTTTCCTTACTTACATATCAATTCTGATGGGATTTCAAGGCAATTGGAAACACCGGGCACAGCTTCAAACTGTTTTTGAAATTCTGACTGACATCTGCTTTTTGATGGAGCTTTTTACAGAGCATATAATGAGGTTAATGTAGCATCTAGAAATGTTGCTTTCAAATACCCAGGCACTGTGGGACGAGCGCATTTAAAATGAATGACAGTGTTTTCTGAAAGGGTTCAATGCTGGATTAGGATTTGTGAGTCAATAAAGTAAAACTTCCGGTTTACTTATCTTAGATGTTTATGAAAAACAATCTATTAAATAAAGAGAAATCATGGGTCCAAATACAGGGAGACATAAAGGATAAAATGGCCCCAAGTTTCCCAGATCTGTATTAACCAGAATGGCATAGGGGAATGAGTTAAACATCCAACAAGTGTGCCAGGCATCTGCCACCCAATTAAGTGCAGGCAGCAAACTTCTTATGCTGCAGTGTGTAGCAAGTGTTACAGTGCTTTACAGCCAAAGCCACCCAAAGGTGCTTCACATACAAATAAAGGCAAATATGCACATTAAGGCAAGAGAAGCAATGCCAATTCATACCCTGCAGCAACTGACATTCCCTGGACATCTCCTAGTCCATTTATTGACTAGTCCTGCTCTTCCAAACCTCTGAGATCTGTTGAAATCTCAATCCAAGTTGATATGGCTGTAGGCTGTGCTTCCAGAATTCCTCTTCCGAGCCTCTGGTGGAGTCAGATGAATCGCTTCCTTCCCTCGCTGCTCCAGCCGCCCTGCATGATTGAAAAAAGAAATGCTACTATTTTGGTACACAGTAAATGCAGGGAGACAGTGCTGGAGAGCCGAGAATGGAGTGCTGTATCGCTCACTGTTATAGGTGCTGGTGTTCGTTATTAAGTTGCAAAGTGACAGTACTGTTCCTGCTCATCAGGAGTTTTAGCAGCTCGTCAATGAATAGAGAGAAGACCTGCACTATTTTTTCTCAATTCTGGCTGACTCTGTGCTCTCACCAATCAGTTGTCTCATTGTGTTCAGTAATTGATCATTTCCAGAGAACAAAGTGCTGTAATAAACTGATATCGGAGCACACTGCCAACGCAGACTGAGTGATGGAGGTTTGCTTCAAACCTCTCCGCCCTGGTGATCTGTATGTGTTATTACAGCTGATAGGAGGGGAGGGGCCACCACACCCCTGGAGGTCATGGCATGACACAACGATTAACCCTTTGATTCAGTCTAGCTGAGGGTGTTCATTGATAAAAGCTTGTGGTTGAGACCAGCCGCAGAGAGATGAGAGGTGGCTGTGCCAGTCACTGCAGTGTGCGTGAGGAGACAGCAGGCGGCTTCAAGGGAAGGAAGGGCAAAGCGCTGGGGGATTGAAGCATCTGCAAAAACTGCCTGATAGTGAGCATGTTTCATTCATTAAACAGGGTTCCCTGTTTGACATTTCTAATTGATATTGACTGACGTGTCTGGGATTCTACAGGGGGTTCTGGAAATTTAAAGAAGGGAGAGGGTAGATCAGAGCTCTGCTTTCCTCGACCTCGCAGAACCCCTTTTTGACAGATTAGCAATACACACTGTGGTTGAGCATGACTCAGAGGAGAGCAGGGGGTCATCACTTTAAATTAATCTGCTTTTTAGAGAAGAGAAAGGAATCACTCATACTAAACTCATTTTCAAAAAGGCTCTGCTCGCATAGGAAAAGCATGACTGACTGGCATGCTCATTCGAATATGAATGGACTCTATGCAAATAATGATCTTCTTGCTTTGTTGTTAAATACATCCTGGACCAGAATAAGCTTTATCATATGTATATAGGCAACTTTTTTCATAAACTATTCAGATGCTATTCTTGAGATTGTATTTTCAAAAAGGTTTGTAAAAAAGGTCTGCATCTGCTGGGTCAGCATTGGGACCTAGTACAAAATGATTAAGGTGCAGTATGATTAAGGTACAGCATGTTACCTACAAGAATGATGTGACTTGTACTTCACGGAACTGGCATCACTTTGCCCAGTCTGCTGTGATCTGCGGTTTTCATCTGCAACAGGCCCTGGGAAGAAACCTACTGTAAACAACCCCTTAATATTAACTTTTAATGATCCTAGTAATTCAGTACAAAATAACCCTCCTGCTGTCCTCTTCAGGAATGGAGCCTGCCAGCTCCCTGGGCCTGGGGAAAGGTCCATCTGACCTGAATTAATTGCCTGTAGTTAAAGGGGCATTTGACTGTTTGCACACAGTTCCCAGCCTTTCTCTGTAATGAGGTCTCCAGTGAACAATACTGGAATTAGATCTATCACCAAACAGCAGCCGTTTCACAGGTTGAGAATGTGAATGTCATACCAATACCCTCCGTGCATACTTTACACTTCAACAGGCTTGCTTTTCTTTCACCCACCATTAAACAGATACTTTGATTAAGTTGCATCGCTTTTTATCCTCTGTAGAAAAGCTAGCCAACACCACACTTTTGTGTTGATGCTTATGCTTGCTGTTTTTCACATTTTCTTATCAGATGTTCCTCATTTCACACGTCCGCAAAACAGTCATTTGCAGAAATTCTCTTCAGCATAAAATCTGTTTTAAATAGGGGCGTACTAATACTCGAGTTTTCTGAGTAATTACCTTTAAGAAGTGTGTCGGCGGGTATTAAATAATTAAAAACAATTTATTAATGTGTTGATTTCATCAATCAATATGCAATCAACTTTGCATTGTTTTTTGTAAATCGATTTGGATGCAAATTTTCCTCTCATCTAGACCGCGATCATTTTTATTATTTATTTCTTAGCAGACACCCTCATCCAGGGCGACTTACAATTATTACAAGATATCACATTATTTTTACATACAATTACCCATTTATACAGTTGGGTTTTTACTAGAGCAATCTAGGTACAGTACCTTGCTCAAGGGTACAGCAGCAGTGTCCCCACCTGGGATTGAACCCACAACCCTCTGGTCAAGAGTCCAGAGCCCTAACCACTACTCCACACTGCTGCCCTTTTACTGCAATACTGCCGTAGAGGCCATAAAACGACAATGAAAAGATGTTGTAAAGCTAGCAAATGCAACTGATTCAGCACGTACATGTTACCTTTCGTTAAGCCTAACTCGAGTCACTGCTGTGGAAGCTGGGATTTGTATTTCTTTGTCGAGTTTAATCAGAGATAACACCTTGCCCATGACTACAATCCCAGAATTCACTGCAGACATGACACATCTCTAAAAAATCTAAGGAAAATAAATTTTAAAATGATTTCATATCAAAAGGATAACAGAAAGATAAGACAAATAATCACTTAGAAAATTTAAATGGGTTTTAGTTTGATCACGACAGATTCTATATTAAGTAATGCTGTCAGATTTTTGTTGATTGTGTAAACAAGGAAAACCGAAGAACCGCATTGTTTTGTGTTGAGTAATGTGTAACATGTTTTATTCCATTTAATTAATACCTAACAACTTCAAATTACTTAAAGGTAATTATTTGAAAAATATGAGTTTTGGCACACCCCTAATTGTAAAATTATCTGTAGGCTAATTTGTAATTTAATTTGTAATTATACAACTTCAGCTGTTAAATCAAAGTGAACATTTGCCTATTGTGAGTGATAAGTGGCATATTTCCACCTGCGCCATAAAACCATTTTGTAAAACTTGATCTATTTCCAGTATCAAACTGGGCTGCTATCAGTTCCATCTGCATAACAATCTGTCAGGTCAACGCTTTCCTATTATTCGCCTACATGTAATGTTTTACAGTTTAAAGAAGAGAAGTATGCCTTGACTGAGAACTTGGTTCCAAAACGCTCAGGCAGTTTCATGCACATTATGTTAGTACACTTGATACACGGGATGCATGGTAACAACTTTCTGATCTGAACACAGAACAATAATAATAACAGTAACCCAAAGATGAAAATGGACATGGTTAGTTATCAACATAATAATACAAGCATGAGAGTTACAGGGGCTAAAGGAAACACGGCTGCTTTTTTATTTATTTCTTAGCAGACACCCTCATCCAGGGTGACTTATATTGTTACAAGATATCACATTATTTTTACATACAATTACATTATTTTTACATACAATTACCCATTTATACAGTTGGGTTTTTACTGGAGCAATCTCAGTAAAATACCTTGCTCAAGGAACAGTAGCAGTGTTCCCCACCTGGGATTGAACCCACAACCTTCTGGTCAAGAGTTCAGAGCCCTAACCACTACTCCACACTGCTGTTTGAGATGTCTGTTTAAACATTACAGGGACTTGGCCTGTGTGCTCATAAGGTAGGTTTTTGTCAGAGTGCTTCCTCCTGTGGATTTTTTTGACATAGCAAGCACAATAAACAAGCATACATACACACACACACATACACTGACACTCACGCGCACACACACACACACACACACGCACACACACACCAGCAGAGTAAATTAAATAAAAAGTTCAAACTAAATGAAATCTGAAAGCTGCAGCATTGAGTGAGGACCAGTCTTCTCGTTTGTGAATGTCACCTCCTCCTAGGTGTGCAGTCTTTGATTCTTCAGGTCTGCGTGTTTAGTGGGAGCCGCAGGAGGTGGATGCATCATGAATAAATTGTCAGTTAAGGGTTTAGACTCCAGCCCTAATTGAAAGTCGCAAAGTCCCTGTTTAATCAATCAAACTGATTTGCAGTGGCATTGTTTCCACAGACAAAGATCCATGGCTACAGCTTTCTCACAAAGCCCCTTTTCTCTTGCCTTACACAGTTGGTTCACAGGTATGACTTCCACTGCAACAGCAAATCACCTTGAGCTAACATTTAAGCCTGCGTGCTCTATATTTGGACAGGTTTTATTCTGGTTTAAGAAATTAAGCCTGAAATGGCTTGAACTGCTTGTCAATGAGAGTCTTATGTATTATCCTGAACTGCTTTTCAATGAGAGTCTTATGTGTTATCCGAAATGTAAATGTTGCACAGTGCATACCATTTTTGCTAGATATTTGAGGTTCATCTAAGGAACATGCACCTCCCAACAAGGGTGTCTTAGAGAAACGCAGTGGGGTATGTGCGTTGTTTTGTGGTTGACAGTGTGGTTCATCATTTGACCCTAATTTCACTTCAGGCTTATGTTGATGAAAGACAAATATCAAAAGGCTAGTGAAGAAGCCTGCTAAGCCACACAGCCAATCCAATAGTTGACTTTGCAGAACCAAGCCACATTACACAACATCAGTCTCCATCAATCCCCTGCCTTACCTTCTGCACAGATCAATGCTGATGGTGCATCAGATGATTGCCAGTGTACGTGGACACAATGGAGATATTTTAAATTGACAAAGGTAAAGAATAAAGGTATGTTGGTATTCATTAACAGACATCAAGTACTTCGCAGTGTACACTTCCGGAATGGCAAATGAAAATGCAGCTCATCGAAGTCTGAAAACACAATTAGGTGTGAATTGTCAACAGGGAACAGTGCAGCTCAGATCTTAAACAGGGATTATAGAAAATGTCTACACTATACTATTGTGTGGTGGATAATTCAAGATAATTCAAAATCACATTGAGGAAAGGACTATGATCTTTGTCCGCTCCTTCTGCATTAACTACATTGTACAGTGATATAACTAAAAGACAAGTACTAAAACAAGAGCTGAACAAGAGCATTTCTTTCAGAGTAAAAGGGAAATAAGAAAAGTTGGTCTCCCGTGCAGAATAAAGTCAGCATGTTTGCAGCCTAGACTTGGTGTGGAAAGCGGTGTTAAAAATCTCTGCTTTGTGCTTAATTTGCCATAGCGTCAGTGAATCGTAATCGCTGGCAAGAAGAGAGTGCAATCAAAGAGCATGTTTAAACCTGGGTATAATCAGCAATGCTGTTTGCAGTCTTGTAAGATGTCTTCTGTAATTGCTGACGTGATCATAGTGTCCTGAAGAGATCCTGCTCTGAGCTGTACAAACAGGTTGCTGTTGAAGTTAAAGCTCAGTGTGAAACAGAGTTAACAGTTACTTTATTGTGAACATTGCTGATAGGATTGCTTCTGCAAGAGGCCATTGCTGATAATGAAATAGTTCAAACGGGAATCATGTCAGCTTGCAATGCAGTTATTAGTCTCACTTATCCTCTTGCTGCAGGGTTGTTAGGCATCTTTAGCCTTGTATTGTCTCCCCACAGACATTTACAAAAACTTTTCAACTTGTGTTAACTGCCATCTTCCCAAGGGCTTACATGTTGTTCCAGAGGCTTGTGGCACAGTTCTACAAAGGTTTGACATTATGATCTGCAAAAGAGCAAGAGATTGATTGACAGGAGGTTCAGGGAACCTCTGCTGATTAAACAGAGCTTGCTTGTGGTATAAACCAATGATCACTCCATTCTCAGCCTTCTAGCAGTGGAACCTGCACCTTGATAATAAGCACCGATGCATTCCACTCTCAGCTCTTCAGCACTGCCACTCTGCATCTTAATAATGAGCACTAACCAAGCAATTCCCAACCCTCCAGCGCTACAAAATAAGAGCCAAAACATTGCATTCTAATGAACTACTAAGAAAGCTCGAGAAAGCTGTCAGGGCATTGACCTGGGAGCAGGGATTTAAAAGCATGAACGTCTCACATTGCCGCTGTGAGGCTGTCAAACTACTGTGATCTCCAAAGGAAACCAAGCAGGAAAAAAAAAATCAAATTCCAAGCCTTTATTGATCTTGCTTTTCAGTACTGTCGCCAGTGCTGTACTGTATGTAGTGTGTGCCTGTAAGAAATCTCTTGAAGCTGTGGTCTCATACACTTATATATTTAGTTGATACTAATATATTATTATTATTATTATTATTATTATTATTATTATTATTATTATTAGTGGGGCTTATTTATACATGTAAGAGTATGACTGTTTTTAACTGTTGCATTTGAATTTATATTTTTTCTATGTATTCATCTGAGCAGCTTCATTAAATTGTATATCGTATTTGTTTAGTTGCATTGATTCGAATATTTTTAACAACAACAATTCACATTTCTATAGCGCCTTTCATCACAAGGATCCCCAAGCGCTTCACACACACACACACACGCACGCACACGCATGCACGCGCACACACACACGCACACACACACACGCACACGCGCGCACGCATGCACACACACGCACACATGCACACACACACGCACACGCGCGCACACATGCACACACACACGCACACGCATGCACGCGCGCACACACACGCACACACACACGCACACGTGCGCACGCATGCACACACACACAGCTGTCTTTTTGGCTTCTGACAACATGATGTTTGTAAGTCACATGATTTGACAGATCAGTTCCACTGATCGGGGTCTGGTCCCTTCAAGCTTATGGCCTGGTCCCATGAAATCTACCCCCCAGCCCTGAACCTTTGATATTCAAGATTACATCTTCCGATCTGTTCCCTGAGGTGACCCTCTCGTTGCTGATTATCTTTCCTTTTGACTCCTTTACAGCTTGTATATTGTGCAGTATTGCGGCAGCATCGCCACTGAATCAGAGAGGTAAGCTAGGAAATCTCTCCCCCCTCTCAAGAAAACCAGCAAAAACATAAACTAAACTAATCTAAAATCCACTATACAGAGTCTTCCAGTGTTAGTATCCAGAAATGTATCATCACCAATCATCTGTGTACTGCTGCCACAATAATTACAGTGTGCACCCCTTGCTATGTGCTGTGAATATAAAAATGACTAAACCACCAAAAAGTACTCACTTAAGGCTTGTTACTACATTGCAGTGTTTGCCCTGCAATTAAAATCTCTTTTGTGATGATCTGACTTACATCTGCACTAAATGCTTACATACTGCCCCACCCCCCTCATAAAAATACATACAGCATAATGCAGATTTGAAAGTCCAAGCTTCTTCTTGGGACAGGACTGACAACACAGTGAAGCTCTAACTTGTCTCAAAGCTGACCATGGAAGGTGTTGAATAAAACATATACAGTAGAATCGAACAGCGCAGAAATCAAAGCAAAGACTGCGTGTTCTTTCCTGCTGTGAAAGAAGAGAGGGTTTTTTTTTTATTGTTAATATTTCCCCCTGGAGAATAGACCTACTAAGTAATTGTACAATCTAAAACTCCCTAAAGAGTATATATAGTGTACAAAAATGAAGAAAAAAATGAAACAGATGAAAAGTTGTTTTTTTTGGATGTACACAAAAGGTTTAAAGGTTTAATTGATTAAAACATCTTCTATATATATATATATATATATATATATATATATATATATATATATATATATATATATATATATATATATATGTGCTGCAGACTGAGCCATAGTGGAAAATTAATAATCAATAATTTTCTACTATTGCCCTTATTTAGTCCATATTTACAAAGCTTTTACTAAGGCACAGGTAAATTGCATAAGATTAATAAATAATCTAACCAACATGGAGCTATATTATAGCTAGAGTGTAGTTAATGCACCTGTATTTACCAGTGTAAACTCAGTCCCTGTGGGTATGCACTGGTCTAAAGCTTGTTCCTAGGCCATCACTACTGTCTGGGCTTGTAGGGAGAGTGGAGCTGAAGAGTAAGCCTCTGATCTCTTTTCAGGAGAGATGGGGAGAAAGACCATCCCTTGATTCAATATTTATCATAGGAAAAGCCAGCCGTCAGCATTGAGCTTTAAAACTTCCCTATAGTCAGCCCCCAGGGCTCGATGACAGGCATCCATTCCAAAAGACCTGGGCTCTGTGGAAGGTGGACAGAGAAGAGCTTCACAGCTGGATGCACACAGTACATACCATTGAATATCACCCAAGGAAATGATATTTTAATATTGTGTTTGATTACCACATTCCAAGCACTTCACAATCCATTAAGAAGACAATATAGAAAAAAAAGACAAGCAATAACCTATGACCTCTGTGATGGTTCACGTCCCATCCCTTATAAAAATAAAGCTTTTAACAAGTGAACGTGTTTTAAAGGAATTGTGGAGCAAAGCGGGACTGTTTCTTAAGAACGCAATGAAAATAATAATACTGTATTTTATTTAAATGCATACGAATTGTTTATTTGCAATTGCATAAAGTATATATATATATATATATATATATATATATATATATATATATATATATATATATATATATATATATATATATAAAGTACTGACTTACCTGTGGGGTTGTAGGTGGCCGCGGGTGGATTCCAGGATAGGGAAGAAAAAGAGAAAGACAAACAGACATAAAGTTAGGTTAAAGCGGTGCTGAATGCTCAGTGCGCGTTTCCCGGTGAAGGTGCACATTCACAGAGAAATGCGTAGTTTGTTATTCAGTAACCTAAATTGTCCAGGCCAGTAAAATTAAATTTTAAATTGGAGATTAAGAGCAAATACTTACTTGTTTGTTTGTAAATGGTGTTTGTTAGCATCAGTGTGGTGCATGGGCGTCGCCATGTTTGTGTGAGTCAAGCAGTACAATGAGGCGCCATGTTTGTGAGGGGCAGATGATACCTCGTTTTTACCGTAAAGCCTGCTTGCAAGGCGCAAGCCAAATTTAAAGGATACCGGTGTGTAATTGAAGGGCAGACCATGCCATGATTAAAGTAAGGGGTGTTGTGATTTATATAAAAATAAAATTATACATTTTATATTAAAATAAGTCAAGGTAGAATTGATATTAAACCTAGTGGGTTTTTTTTTATATAACTTGGTGAGGTAGTTATATAATAGTAGTGTTAATTATATAGAAACGGATTTTAAAGTTAATTAGTTACATTTTTGGTTTCTTCTAAGGGGAGGAGTGATTTTAGCCTGAGTATAAAAGGGAGGCTGTGCTAGAGTTTAGATAAAAGAGGGTTCAGAGAGAGATGGGTGCTGCATGAGTGTCCTGGCTGCAAAGTAATATATCTCTTTACTGTTTTATTGCTAAGAACAGTTCCATCATCCTGCATTTAGGAGGTTTTTTTTTTTATTTTATTTTGTAAAAAGTTATTTTTTTTTTCTCTTTTGAAATTTTGTTTTGATATGTTTTTGTTCAGTTCAGTTCTTGGACCATTTGAAAAATAAAGGAAAAAAAAAAGTTTGCAACGAAACTTCTGTTGTCCGTGTGCTTCCCTGCAATACCATCTTTGGCCACTTGGCACATCCTAACAATTGGTGTCAGAGTGGGATGTTAGTGGCCAGCAGGGGGCCTGAGATACCATCTCAACACAAGCAACGTTGCAGTGGAGAAGGACGGCAGTGAATCATGGCACCCAAACGTCCCAGAGGAACGCCAGCAGAGGAGAGTAATGGTGTGGCGATGGCGGCAGATAGTGAGACTGAAGGGGTCCGAACTCCAAGGCAAACTACACTGGGCAGCAGGGATCCATTAGTGATAGAGCTGACCAACATGTTCCAGTCTTACCTCCAGGTACAAGAGAGGCGAGAAGAGAGGATGGAACGGGAAGGAGATAGACAGGAGCAACGCTGGAAAGCAATGCAACACCAGTTCACCCAGCTACAAGAGGAGGTGCAGCGGAGTTGCCAGGTTGAAGGAGAGGGGGAGAAGGTAAATAGACCCCATACCTCTACTGAGCAGTTGGCGAAGTCTGTCTATGGGCTGGAGGGAGCTGGTACTGCAGAGGCTGGAAGTAACTGATGATATTGAACAATACCTAACTACTTTTGAACGCATGGCAACCGCATATGCTTGGGAGAAGGCAAGCTGGGCTATTAAGCTAGTACCTTTACTTACCGGTAAGGCACGCAGTGCTTTTGTAGCTATGAATACAGAGGATACAATGGATTACGAAAAAGTCAAAGAGGCGGTGTTGAAGAAATATGAAATTAACATAGACACTTATAGACAGCGTTTTAGGGCAATGAGTGTACTATCTGAAGAAACTCCCCAAGAACTTTATGTCCGTTTAAGAGATTTATATAAGAAGTGGATCAAACCGGAAAAGCACACTAAGCAGGAAATCGGAGAGCTACTCATACTAGAGCAATATCTGCGTATGGTGAACCATGAAGTACGTGTTTGGATTAAGGAGCACAATCCCTCTTCCGCCCTGGAAGCTGCCAGACTGGTGGAGACGTTTGCTGCTGCTCGCAGCGGACCGAAGAACTACCATTACAGTCGAGGGCCGAGCGCACCAGCCTGGGGTAAGTCTGAGGGGTTCGGGAAGGGTGTTGGTCATGCTAAAATACAAAATGTTCCCATACAACCTGGTAAAACTGATAGGCCAAGAGTGGTGTGTTACAATTGTGGGCAAGAAGGCCATATTAAACCGAACTGTCCATTAAAGAAACCTAAGTCAGCTAATCTGTGTTATGTCCCTAGACCTAGTCAATGGCTAGAAAAGGGAATTGGGGTTGAACAGCTGGTACAGATTTTTCTTCATGGGAAAACCTTACCTGCTTTATTAGATACAGGAAGCTCACAGACCTTAGTAAGGAGCGAGTTCATTCCCAGGGAATGTGTTAATGAGGGAGCTACTCTCAGGATTAAGTGTATTCATGGAGAGGAAAGGCAATACCCAACAGCTGATGTTTATCTAGGGATAGCAGATCAGACCTTTTTGGTTACTGTAGGGGTGGTAACGGAGCTACCATACCCTGTATTGATAGGCCAGGATATCCCTATACTTGGGGATTTGGTACGGCAGTCCAAGCCTTGTAGCCTGGTGATTACTAGGTTTAAAAGTAGTCCGTGCCAGGATGAAGAGAATACTTTAAAGGACATTCCATTTGTCAGTGAAGAGCTGGAGGGAGGTCTTGTTAAATCTCGTAAGAGTAGGAGGGAGAGACGTCGGGAGAGATTAAGAGGCACGGTGGAAAAGAATCAGGAAATAGAAATGCTTAATGAGTCTGTGGGAGCTGAAGAATTTGATGTGCCAGAGAATCTAGAGGAGTTGCAAAGGGCTGATAGCACATTGCAGCATCTCTATGAGAAAGTAGAAGAGATTGCAGGGGAGGTGCAGGAAGGTGGTGTGAACCTGAAGGACGAGCACTATGTGTTGACTGGGGGCCTTCTGTATAGGAAGACAAGGGAAGAAACTCAGTTAGTGATACCCCAAGTACTAAGGAGTAAGATTTTAAATGTTGGACATACTGTGCCATGGGCTGGGCATTTGGGAAAACATAAAACACTTGCTCGAATTTCAGCTAGATTTTTTGGCCTGGTTTATATTCTGAAGTGAGTGATTATATTAAATCATGCCCAGAGTGTCAGTTAGCTTGTTCAGGAGGGAAAGTGGGAAGAGCTCCACTGATCTCCTTGCCAGTTATTGACATACCTTTTGAGAGGATAGCGATGGATGTGGTAGGGCCCCTTGAGAAAAGCAGATCGGGTAACCGTTTTATGTTAGTTATCTGTGATTATGCAACCCGTTATCCAGAGGTTTTTCCTTTGAGAAATGTAAAGGCGAAACAGGTGGCTACTGCTTTACTGAAATTATTCTCTAGGGTAGGAATACCGAGAGAGGTGCTTACTGTCCAGGGTACCAATTTTAGATCACAACTGTTGAAACAGGTTTATCGGTTGTTGGGAATAAAGGCCATAAAGACCACACCTTACCACCCTCAGACCGATGGGCTAGTTGAGCGTTATAACAGGACTTTGAAGAGTATGCTATGCAAGTTTGTGTCTGATACTGGCTCAGACTGGGACCAGTGGATTCCATATCTACTATTTGCTTACCGTGAAGTTCCACAGTCATCCACTGGATTGTCCCCTTTCGAGCTTTTGTATGGCAGGCAAGTGAGAGGACCGTTGGATATCTTGAAGGAGGAGTGGGAGTCCAAATCACCAGAAGGCCAGAACATTGCTGCTTATGTCCTAAAAATGCGAGACCAGTTGGAGCGGATGTCCACTCTGGCAAGAGAGAACATCACTGAGGCGCAGAGGTACCAGAAAACCTGGTATGATAAGAAAGCCAGATCTCGTTCTTTTACTCCTGGACAGAAAGTGTTACTCTTACTGCCTACTAAGGAGAGTAAGCTTTTAGCCAAGTGGCAAGGTCCATTTGAAGTGCTGGGGAAGAAAAGTCCTGTCACTTATGAAATTGCAATGCCAGACCGCAGAAAACCGAGGCAGATGTTCCATATCAACTTGCTAAAAGAGTGGTATCCAAGACAGGAGGAAGTAAGCTACCAGATGTTTATCCGAGTAGTTGAAGAGGAAGAGGAGGAAGAACAACTTTATTTACCTCCAAAAGGTCAAACAGGGAGTTGGGACTTGAGTCATTTGACACAAGAGCAACAAGAGCAGATAATGACTTGTCTCAGTCCTGAAGTGTTTCGAGAGACGCCAGGGATTACAAACTTGGTACACCATCAAATCCAGCTAAAGGAGAACAGTCCGATTCGTCAGTGGCCCTACAGAGTTCCAGAAAGGTTGTTATCAGAACTAAAAACTGAGGTGGAGTTAATGATATCTTTGGGAGTGATCGAAGAATCAAACAGCGAGTGGAGCAGTCCAATAGTCCTTGTTCCAAAAAGGATGGCAGTTTGAGATTCTGTATTGACTTCAGGAAGATCAACGCTGTTTCCAAGTTTGATCCATACCCGATGCCCAGGATTGATGAGATGGTGGAAAAGCTTGGAAAGGCAAAGTACATAAGTACTCTGGACTTGTGTAAAGGATACTGGCAGGTACCATTGGCACCTGAATCAAAGGAAATTACAGCTTTCCGGACACCTTTGGGACACTTTCAATTCACTGTAATGCCTTTTGGATTACAGGGGGCCCCTGCAACTTTTCAAAGGCTTATGAATCAAGTGCTAAGGGGAGCTGAGAATTTCGCGGCAGCTTACCTGGATGACATTGTAATATATAGCCAGAATTGGGAAGAACACCTATGTCATCTGAGGTGGGTTATTGAGAAATTACAACAGGCAGGGTTGTCCGTTAACCCTAAGAAATGTGCCTTGGCAAAACAGGAGACCAAGTATTTGGGCTATCATCTGGGGGGCGGAGTGCTTCGTCCACAAGTGGAGAAAGTGGAAGCAATTATGCAGTGTACGCCACCAGCCACTAAGAAACAGGTGCGGTCTTTCTTGGGCTTGATTGGCTGGTACCGACGTTTTATCCCAGACTTTTCAACCAAAGCAGCAGTTTTGACCGAGCTTACAAAAAAGGCCAGTCCTAATAAGGTGAGCTGGACACCAACTTGTGAAGAGGCTTTTAACCACCTAAAGCAAGCATTGTGTCAAGATCCTGTGCTTCAAAGCCCAGATTTTGATCAGCCGTTTGTGTTGCAGACTGATGCTTCAGGAGTTGGATTGGGAGCAGCCTTGTTGCAAGGTGAGCCAGAGAATTTGCGACCTGTGCTGTATATTAGTAGGAAATTGTTTCCTCGGGAAGTTAATTATTCAACTATAGAGAAAGAATGTTTGGCCATTAAGTGGGCACTGGACTCCCTTCGATATTACTTGTTGGGAAGAACATTTACTTTGGAAACTGACCATCGAGCCTTGCAATGGTTGGGGAAAATGAAAGACTCTAATGCAAGGATTACAAGGTGGTATTTGACCATGCAACCGTTCTCTTATGAGATTAAATATAGGCCTGGAGTACAAAACAAGACTGCAGACTTTCTTCTCGCATTCCAGAGGAACACGATAAAGTTTAAGGAGGGGGAAATGTGATGGTTCACGTCCCATCCCTTATAAAAATAAAGCTTTTAACAAGTGAACGTGTTTTAAAGGAATTGTGGAGCAAAGCGGGACTGTTTCTTAAGAACGCAATGAAAATAATAATACTGTATTTTATTTAAATGCATACGAATTGTTTATTTGCAATTGCATAAAGTATATATATATATATATATATATATATATATATATAAAGTACTGACTTACCTGTGGGGTTGTAGGTGGCCACGGGTGGATTCCAGGATAGGGAAGAAAAAGAGAAAGACAAACAGACATAAAGTTAGGTTAAAGCGGTGCTGAATGCTCAGTGCTGCGTTTCCGGTGAAGGTGCACATTCACAGAGAAATGCGTAGTTTGTTATTCAGTAACCTAAATTGTCTAGGCCAGTAAAATTAAATTTTAAATTGGAGATTAAGAGCAAATACTTACTTGTTTGTTTGTAAATGGTGTTTGTTAGCATCAGTGTGGTGCATGGGCGTCGCCATGTTTGTGTGAGTCAAGCAGTACAATGAGGCCCATGTTTGTGAGGGCAGATGATACCTCGTTTTTACCGTAAAGCCTGCTTGCAAGGCAAGCCAAATTTAAAGGATACGGTGTGTAATTGAAGGGCAGACCATGCCATGATTAAAGTAAGGGGTGTTGTGATTTATATAAAAATAAAATTATACATTTTATATTAAAATAAGTCAAGGTAGAATTGATATTAAACCTAGTGGGTTTTTTTTTATATAACTTGGTGAGGTAGTTATATAATAGTAGTGTTAATTATATAGAAACGGATTTTAAAGTTAATTAGTTACATTTTTGGTTTCTTCTAAGGGGAGGAGTGATTTTAGCCTGAGTATAAAAGGGAGGCTGTGCTAGAGTTTAGATAAAAGAGGGTTCAGAGAGAGATGGGTGCTGCATGAGTGTCCTGGCTGCAAAGAAATATATCTCTTTACTGTTTTATTGCTAAGAACAGTTCCATCATCCTGCATTTAGGAGGGTTTTTTTATTTTATTTTGTAAAAAGTTTTTTTTTTTTTCTTTGAAATTTTGTTTTGATATGTTTTTGTTCAGTTCAGTTCTTGGACCATTTGAAAAATAAAGGAAAAAAAAAAAGTTTGCAACGAAACTTCTGTTGTCCGTGTGCTTCCCTGCAATACCATCTTTGGCCACTTGGCACATCCTAACAACCTCAAACATAAATCCAACAGAAAAACAGGAACAGATTTGGGTAACATTTTGAGGGCTCTGTTCACCACCTGTTTGCCCTCAAGGAACAGCATTTAACTAACAGTTAAACACTACATGGTACAGATAAGTCTTGAAATTATGTGCATTTTCAATGGCAGAGCATTCACATTGCTGTGTATTGTCAGCCCTCTATTATTTACTGCTTGGTCATCAGACCATTGGATTATAAATAAAAGAGAACATTTCACCCGTACTTTGTTGTCTGTCTATATTATTGGATTTCTGCACCTGCTCTACACCTGCGCACTAATTACCACTTTGCCACAAGGTGTCAGCCTGGTTCTATGAAATAGAAGTTAGCACAATTACCTATTGCACTATTTCCTCAGCGCATGGATAGTGTATAAACATGTGAAGTTTAAAAACCCTTCACCAACCAAGCACACAGACATTTAATGCTTTATGTGGACAGGAAAGCAAAGGAGATGAATAATGACACTATTTCCCAGAGGGCTAGCCCTTCTAGTTACAAGATGAACTCATTACGTTGTTGTGAGCGGATGTAATGACAGTGATCGCTCACCGGGACAGTGACAAATCTGCCTACGCGTTCATTCGTGTATCATTTTTCGGGCGTGGTACAAGACAGGCCACTTTGATAACCTATATAGGATTTCTTGATTCAAATGCTATTTAATTGTGTATTTCTCCTAGCTCCTCTGCATACTGTGTAGTCTAGTGGTTAGAGCTGATGGACTGGGATGCAGTGTGGCCTAGTGGTAAGTGATAAGATATTGTGAGTGTCCCAGCTCTATGTCATGTAAGTCACACTGCTCTGGTGCCATCAGATTCAGGCTGCACCATCCTCTTCCCTGTCCTTTGGTGACGTCCAGTGGACAACACATATAATTACACCAAAGCACACAGGGTGGGACTGTATGTACTGTGCTGTACTGTATTATACTTTTCATTTGCATAAGACAGGCAGTTTGATAATGCATAAGTCTGCAATTCAGAAATAAACCATCACACCAGCATGACTCACCTGAGTAAAAAAAAAATAATAATATAATGACAATTACAAACACACAATGAAAAGTTCTCTCAAAAGTTTATTGTTATATATTCTTTATACAACATCTCAGCAGGAAAAAAATTACATTTTTTTTCTTTAGACTCATTCAGTGAATTAACCAAAAGCATTGATGAGTGAATGAAGCTGATTGGATGGCACTGGGTTCACAACCCCTGAAAGAGTATTTCTCAATGTGTTGTCATGGCTTGGACTCCTAAACTCTCATGGACAGGTTTTCTTTCTATCTTTCTTTCTTTCTTTCTTTCTTTCTTTCTTTCTTTTTTTGTCTGAGAGGTTCACAGTGTTCAATAATAATACCGTTGTTCAGAGAAACCAGACGGTCACCTCCAGGACACAAACTGACTACCACATAGACACAGACAGGGACTATAGATACTAGAACAAAGAGGCAAGACCCAACCCACTCTCAACAGCATAGCCAACAGTCTCTTACAATGCAGGGTGCCAATAGTAAAAAAATAATCAGTTGTGTTTAGTACTGCAGGCAACCCTAAACTCTTTGTACACACTCCTCCTTTTAACCCATTTTGAGCACAATGGGAACTGGCAGAGACATACAGTTGGCGACTATTCAGCTGATGTAAACAGCATTACATTACTGATAGAAATACACTTTAGAGACACCTGTGCACTGATAGATGTTTAAATTGCATGAACCTGGTACCCAAAGAGGCTGATTTAAATGATCTAATCAAAATGTTAAGAATGGTGCATTTTCCCTAACAGAACTCTAGTAGTCAATGTTAATATGCTTTCCAGTCTCAGGTTTTGGTGGGTTGGTGGATTTTTTTTTTTTTTTTTTTTTTTCACCAGTGTCAATACAAACAATAACATCTCGTTGGAACAAAAGACAGGACCACACAAAACCCACAGGAAGTTACACAAACATACTCATAAACACTGAAAACGGTTTGCTCAGTCGGTCAGGCTGGGGCTTCTGGGGGAATGGTTTTGGGCGGGGATTTGAATTACATCAAACGAATACGAACGGAGCTTGGCTTCTTTCAGCTGCAACTTAATTATTAACGTGTAAAAACACAGGCAAACACTCCCGCTCATCCATGCATTTATGCATACTGTCGATACATGCCCACAGGCACATCTTTACATAATGCTTTATTCTATTTCATATTAACGGAAAAAATCGGTGGCTGAACATTTTGTTTTAAAACCTATTGGTGCTAAAACAGAGCAGCAAGATTGAGGTGGTCTGTTACAAATAGGTGTATGTATAGGAAACAAATAAAATAAGCATAAATAAAGTAGCATTCGTTATCAACACACCATTATTCACATGCAAAAATATATATTTTGTAATGAAATAAACAATTAAATGTAATAAAATAGCACTTTTCACTATAGAACTACGCGGTTGCAATGCAGAATTCATACTTGGTCAGTTCAGAAAGCTTCATGGCTGTGTTCTTGCCAGTAGGAGGTCTGTCAACTGCAGATAGAGCGCATTTCCTGATGTGGTAAAGATGTGGATCACAGAAGCTAGATGCCACTGAGGAGTAATAACTTCCCCCTCCCATCAAAATCCTCTGTAATGGACATTTTTTCTCCATCCGACTTTAAATTGTAATTTGTGATTCTGAAGTTGAATCACTGTGGTGTCAGTCTTTTGTCTGGTGTAAGTCTTAAGTGGAGTGAGATGTGCCTGCAAGCATACATACACACCCACATAACATACACACTGTATCAGAACTACCCTCTAACTAATCACAAGGACTTGCTATCGACAGCCATGTCATTATCCATATAAAATGCAGATGCTTTCTTAAAAATAATCCTACGCCTAAATAGCAGAGCAGAAAATAAAACTACATTCAGACTTTTATTTTACTCTCCCTAGTTTTTTTTCATGCTTTTATTTACTACTGAGGACAACATGGTCTGAAACACATCATGCTCTCGCACGCATCTTTTGCTTTACTTAATATGCACACAAGGAACTGGACTGACGCTAACAAACAGGAGTGTCAGACAGAAGTACGGCTCTGTGACTGACCGGGTTCAGTGCTGCTGTCAAAGCAGATTGTCGCACTGCAATTACCTACGACTGATTGTGCAATTACAGTGTAACTACCAAAGTGTCCCTGGCTCCTAAACTCAATGCACAGTATTAATTAACATTAATAAGGCATCAAATAATCACAGAACGTCATAATAAGGCCAGGATTTACTAAGCTCCAATGTCTGCTTCACAAAATTTGAAAAACATTTTGTAATGCCCACTTTAAAAATGTAAAATAGTATTTAATGGCTTTATTTACCCGTAGCTGCAATATTTTATATAGCTAGTTGGAAAACAAGCACAGTTTTTATTTCCGTTTAGAAAAGGAGTAGACTTTTGTGACTTTGCAGATCTAAAGTATTGCCATTAATTTTAGCTTTGCAAACCTATCATGTTTGCCTTTATATACATTGGTCAGAAAGTCAGTATTCCACTTTAAACTGCTGCTGTTGGAAAGTGACAGCCTGTTGCTCATTATTTGCCTGCACCTGTTTCATTGTTCTGTTTTTTTCACAGCAACATTACAAAGTGGCATCCTGATTTCAGGACCTGTATATTTTAAAGAATCTGTGTAGGATTGTTTATTGTTTATTACAGTGCAGCCCATGATCAAGATTGCTAGCTAGATATTTGCTTGCATTTTTTTTTTTATTTCTTCATTTGCTATAGGCAACAAAAAGTTGAAAAGAAAACTGAAAGTACCGCCCACCCACTCACCCATGACGCCTGCCCTCCTGACAAACTGAGAAAACAACAACATGCGTTAGAAAAAAGTGGGGCAGGAGACTCCAGTCCTCAGACCCCTAGCTCTGAACCCCCAAACCCACCGCACCCCTGAGTCTCCAGGGTCTGCCCAGGGGAGCCCCCTCCCCCCTGAATAAACAGGGGTGTCCTGGGCTCTCCACCAGGGTGGAAGGGGGTCCCAGTTCACTCCTGCTTCAGCCCCGGACTCAGTATCAAACACAGAGTTCATGGTCTTTGAACCGCCCGTCCTCCCTCTTACATCACATTCTCAAAGAGCTGCAGGGATCGCATGATGTTTTCATCCTCGAGAGACAGGAGAAAGAGAAGAGAAAGATTTATCACTTTCGAAAATACCACCGAACCAACACGATTCAGAGTCAGCATTTATAGCTAGTGTCCCGTAATCGTGTTTAATTTTAAACACAAATCTGATCCCTTAAAGTCCTTCATGCTGTGTTTATTCCGTTTAGTTATAACAGCATGCACCAGGACACCTCTAGAGGGTGCTGCTGTGCTTGTCTGCTTCATGTGGACAACAATGATGATCAAGAACTGCCTGAATTATACGGCACTACCCTGTAGAGACACTAGAGGGAGATGTTACTCCACGAGGTAGTCAGAGTCGGTTTGACGTGAAGCAACAGGGTGCAAAGAAAGCAAGAGGACGAAAAAAAGAAACGTACTTCTTGACAAGACATGATGAACTCGTCCAATGTTACAACTCCATCTTTGTTTTTATCCATTTTCTGTCAAAGGAGAAAACAGAGAGACAGCCCTGTATAATTACAGCAGCCAACCAGAAGAAAGCGCTGTTATTGTAACTGTGATTGTGTGTGTTGCATTCCATCACATGTATTTATTTGTGTTTTTGAATTGTTTTTTTTACAGTTGCTGAAGGGTGAGTTTGGAGTGCTTGCTGACCTGGAAAAAGGCGTCGACATGTTGCCGTGGCGTGTCTCTTCTCAGCACTGGGTATGTGTACTTGCCCATCATGTCGTAAATGGCTCTCACGATGTCAGTCATCTCCTGCGGACACAGAATGAAACCCGCACACGAACAAGGTCAATCTGGTCTATTATAGATCTACTTTAACAAATACACTGCAGTGCTAATTAGAACCCTCGCCATTAACGTAGACAAAAAGGATCCTGGCCATTAGACCTTCGTATAATAGAGGGTAGAACTCCCAGGATGGAACAGTGCTTCTCACCTCCTTGTTAATGTAGCCATCCTTGTTGATGTCATACAGGTTGAAGGTCCAACTCAGCTTCTCCCTCACTGACCCTCTCAGCAGGATTGAGAGCGCCATCACAAAATCCTGGTGGAGAGACAGACAAAGAGACAGGCAGACACTCCCATTAAAACAGTTCAGCAGCACATACAGACCTTAACAACAAACTCCAAACTCTAACATCTTCAGTACAGTACAGGAAAAAGAGTTCAGATAGACAGACATTTGAACTGCTGTTTAGTGGTTCACTTTTGTTCTGCTACACCAAGGATCTAAATTATAATGCCAAGGGATTTTTTTTTTGTAGTTAATAGTTCTTCTGGTATTCAGATAGTTTGGGTTTAACCTTATATATTCCACATATCTGTCCTCCCATGCAATATAGCAATTGTATTGTATGTTGTAACTAGGTTGCTGAGTATCTGAAAAATGCCTTAAGAAAACTCTGTTTTAAAAGGAGCTGCATCAAAAGGAGGTGACATTGTCCAGTGTAAGCCAACTGCTACACACACAGCTACAGCTACGTGTCAGACCCTGACTGTCAGTCAGTCTCAGAGCTGGAGTTTGCTGATTGAGGGTCAGCTCTGTTATTGTTACTGTGGAGAGAGAAATAAAAAATAGAAAGCAAGATTTTCCTGAAAAAGACTGAATGCCAAGTGTTGTGAATGCTGTTGTGGTGCTGCTTCAAGACCTCCTGGGTGCCGAGGTGTAAAAACACCACAAACACTTCTTCAGCAGCCGGCTCATTCACAGGGTTTCATTAGATCTTCTGTTAACACGTTGACCCCCTGGTGCCCCACAGACTTAAAGCGGTGATGAGAGGCACTGGTTCATTTCAAAAGAATACATGGAGGTGTTCTCTGTGGTTGGGAGTGAAATGAGAAATCCAGCAGCTTCAAAGAAAACACTGGGGCCTATTGCCAAAAACATTACCTTGTGAGGTATTTAAAGACTATTTTACATAAAGTTTGGGATGACTGAAACCTTTTGGGACTACGGTTAAACAAGCCCACAAATAAGATTCTGTTAAAAAATGAAACATTGGGCATAAAACACCAACACAAATAGCCAGATATGTACTTCGTTCATTGAGCAACTGTCTTAGTTTTTACCTCAAATTTGACAGATCCATTGTGAGCAGAGTCGAAGGCATTAAAGAGATAGTGTGCGTACATGCTGGCATCTGCAATTAGAAACAGTGTTAGGTGTAGATAATGGCACTTGTTGCTCTTCAGTTCAGTAAATCATGGTGTCTTTTGGAGCCACAATGGCATTTACTAGCCCACTGCATTCCATAATCCGCCCACAGCGGAATGGCACTCACCTCCCTGTGGGAAGAACTGTGCGTAGATCTGCTTAAAGGTATCTTCATTGACCACACCACTCGGGCATTCCTGTCAGGGAGAACACAGGGGTCAGGGCACTAACAGGAACTGTGGCTTGTAAGAAAACAATTGAGGAGAAAAAAAAGAAGGGCAGCAAGAAAGGAAGAGGGGGAGGGAGGAAGTGGGAGAGGGAGAGAGGGGTGGCTGTAAGAGAAAGGGGAGAGAGGCGTAGGGAAAAGGGGAAGGAAAGAAGTAATGGAAGAGGGGAGGTGGCGAAAGGAATAGGGAAGAAAGCATGGGAAGGGGAGCAGTGGGTTGGGAGAGATGGTCAAGGGAAGGGGTGTGTTTTTACGTTTTTGAAGCCACGATAGAGCACTTGCAGCTCTCTCTTGGTGAAGTTAGTCTGTGCCTCCATCTGCTCCAGCCCCTCAGGCCGGTGACACACCGTCGTCATCTCTAGGTCATCTTCCACCTTGTCTAGAGATAGGACAGAGAGAGAGAGAGAGAGAGAGAGAGAGAGAGTGAGGGGGACTGAACTGAGGGCAGTGGGGATCAGTCAAGACGTGGAGACAAGTCCTAGTGCTGAAGAGAAGGAAAAGAGGTGAAAGCAGCAGTCAGAGATTCATTTATTAATCTGAGATTGCCAAGGACAACTCTCAAATTGTAATAACTGATTTCCACTAGCGTTCTACGTCAGTAAAAACACCCGATCATCTATATGTACAGTACAGTATGTATAAATGAAATCAAGTCACAGACATGCTTGTTATTATTTAACTGTAAATTGAGTTTCCCTAAATGTTATGTAATGTTGTCACCACCTGATTGCCACGGTAAACACATTAGTCCCCATTCACAAAGCTGATATATATATATATATATATATATATATATATATATATATATATATATATATATATATATATATATATATAT